>CAUYRH010105117.1:0-78599 GCA_963574655.1 Perodicticus potto
GGACCACACCTATGGAGCATATTGCAAGTACAAGTTGGATCTATCAGGTGTAGAACACAAATGTCTTAATGCTGTAATTGGGTAAATGAGGTGAAAGCTTTGTTGATTAGTAGCATTTAAGCACTCCAATTTGTACAAATAATCAACACATCAAGTCCCATAATGGCATAAACGTATGTATGATCTATGTACAAATGACTTAATAAAAGAAAAAAAGTTCAAGTTGTAGTCGAGCTCTTAACCCAAGGGGTGTACTGAACACACTCACAATGTGCAAATTAGGTGAGATCCCTCCAATCACCTTCCCTCCTCCCTCTTTCCACTTCTCCTTCCTCTCCCCTCCCCCTTGCTAAACTATACTTGTGTTTTTATTCTTTTGTATGGGCATGTAGTTGTTTATATATTGGTTTTATATTAGTATTGAATATACTGGATACTTTTTTTTCTGTTCTTGAGATACTTTACTAAGAAAAATGTGTTTCAACTCCATCCAGGTAAACACAAAAGTTGTAAAGTCTCCATTTTTTCTTATGACTGCATAGTGCTCCATGGTATACATATACCACAGTTTGTTAATCCATTCATGAGTTGATGAGCACTTTGGTTGCTTCTACATCTTGGCAGTTGTGTATCCCTGTGAGACTAGATAGTATATAGAAAGGAATAGTGAATAAGGCACAAAAACCACACTAAGAAACTCAAGTCTAGCAGAGCAGAATAGGTAGGTAGACTATTCAACATAAATAAATTTGTAAAAGGAGATCATTAGAGACTATCATGAACAATTATATGTTCACAAACTAGAAAAGCTAGAAGAAATAGGTAAATTCCTTTAAACTTACATATTCCCATGATTGAATCAGGAAACAAATAGACAGTCTGAACAGACCAATAATGAGTAGCGAGATTTTAAAAAGTTTTAAAAAAACTCCCCCAAAAGAAAAGCCCAGAACCAGAAGGATTCACAGCTTAATTCTACCAAACATACAAAGAAGAACTGATACAACTGCTCCTGAAGCTAGTCCAATCAAAGAAAGAGGGAATTTTCTCAAATTCATTCTACAAGGCCAGTTATCACTCTGATACAAATACCAGACAAGAACTCAACAACAACAAAAAGGAAAAGAAATTTTAAAAAAAGAAAACTATAAATCAAAATCCCTAATAAACATAGACACAAAAATCTTCAACAAAATACTAATGAAGGAAACCCAATAGCACATGAAAAAGATAATACACCATGAGCAAATAGGTTTTAAACCGGGGATGCAAGGATGGCTCAACGTACAGAAATCAATAAATATGATATAACACCCTAATAGAACCACACACAAAAGCCACATAGCATATCTCAATAGATGTAGAAAGAATGTCTGATTAAATTCATCATCCCTTCATGAAAGAAAATATCCAAAAAACTAGGAATCAAATGAATATATGTCAAAATAATGAATTCTATTTAAGACAAGCCCACAGCTAATATCCTTGAAACAAACAACAAAGGGGATACAAGCTATCAAAATCTATGGCATTCAGCAAGAAAACTCATAGCCTGTAATGCCTACACCAAAAAAGACACATCTAACTAATGACACATCTCAAGGGACAAGTCAAGAAAGAGACCCAAAACCAGTATAAGAAAAAAAAACACAACTAAATCAGAGCAGAACTAAATAAAATGAAAAAGAAAAAAATATATACAAAGGATAAATGAAACACAAAGTTGGTTCTTTAAAAAGATAAATAAAATTGATAGACCTCTTACTTCATTAAGTAGGAATAGAAAAGACTCAAAACACCCCAATCAGAAATGAAAAAGGAGATGTTACAACTGATACCACAGAAATACAAAAATCATCCATGAATACTACAAAATTTCTATGCCCATACAACTATAAAGAATTAAGGAAACTGATATCTTCCTGAAAACACACAACCTCCTAAGACTCAATCAGAAGGAAAGAACTCCTGAAAAGAAGAATTAGCAAGAAAAGAACAAGTGATACCATCTCAGGGTAGGCAAGGGACCTGAAGAGAAACTTCTCTGAAGAAGACAAGTGCACAACCTACAGGCACATGAAAAAATGCTCATCATCTTTAACCATCAGAGAAATGCAAATCAAAACCACTTTGTGATATCATCTAACTCTAGTAAGATTAGCCCACATCACAAAATCCCAAAACCAGAGATGTTGGTGTGGATCTGGAGAAAAGGGGACACTTCTACACTGCTGGTGGAAATGCAAACTAATATGTTCCTTTTGGAAAGATGTTTAGAGAATACTTAAGGATCTAAAACAGACCTGCCATTCGATCCTTCAATTTCTCTACTAGGTATATATCCAGAAGACCAAAAATCACTTTATAACAAAGATATTTGCACCAGAATGTTTATTGCAGCCCAATTCATAAGTGCTAAGTCATGGAAGAAGTCCAAGTGCCCACAGACACATGAATGGATTAATAAATTGTGGTATATGTACACCATGGAATATTATGCAGCCTTAAAAAATATGGAGACTTTACCTCTTTCATGTTTACATGGATGGAGCTAGAACATATTCTTCTTAGCAAAGTATCTCAAGAATGTAATAAAAAGTATCCAATGTACTCAGTCCTACTATGAAACCAATTTATACCTTTCATATGAAAGCCATAACCCAACTATAGCCCAAGAAGAAAGGGAAAGGGGAGAGGGAGGGGAGGGGGGAGGATGGGTGGAGGGAGGGTAATTGGTGGGAACACAACTATGGTGCATTTTACAAGGGTACATGTTAAATGTACTAAGTGTAGAGTATAATGTCTTAATGTAATAACTAAGAAAATGCAGGGAAGAATATATTAACCAGTTTGATGAAAATAATTCAAATGGTATATAAAACCAGAACATTGTACCCCATGATTGCATTAATGTATGCAGTGATTTAATAAAAAAAAAAAAAAGTCCTCTCTTCCCACAATGACTGAACCTAAATGTACCCCCAGGAGCCTCTCTTAAAATCTGAGGCACATACAACCACCAGATAAGCATGAATCCATCTTTCTGACTTTAATTGGTGGCAAGTTAAAATGATATTTTTATGTCACAAACATGTATTATACAGTTGAATATAAAATTATGCATGATTTTTAAAGCAAAGTATTGGACTTCCGTTTTTGCAATTGTAAGGCAGTAGTATAGATTCTCTTTCCAGAAACCACCACCCAGGTAGAGGTTAACTGACTTGAGGCTCTGTTGAAGATGTTTAAGCAGCATTTGTACATCTGCTAGCACTTGGAAAAACTATAAACCATGATGAAAATGTGAAATGTTTTTGTTATAGGAATCCCCTACTTTAATGTTTGATACTCAAAGATGTCCAGTGCTATGGACATGTGAAGTTTCTTGTTTAATGGACTATGGAAACTTCTCCTTAACTTTAGTTCTGGTGCTGTAGAAACTCACTCAAAAACACAGACATACACATACACACACACTTATTTTTCCCTATTGCAATAATTTATTCCAGTATGGAAATGAGCAGAATAATATTAGAAAACAGAGTATTTCATCTGCCCTCTTAGTATTGGCTTCTAAACCTCTCCTGAATACACAGTGAAACAGGAGCATAAATAATTCCTTAGCACCAAATTAGGTTTTGAAAGATTAGGAAGGCCCATGAAGGGGGAAACAATTCTAAGAAATATCCAGAAGACATCTTTCTAAATAGCCTATAAAACAGGGGAGATGACAGGTACAACTTCACTTCAGATTATTTCATTTACCGCTCAGTCAAAAAGCACAAGTGTAAAACAGTGTCAAGGTAAAAATAAACAGCAGCAGCACTGGGCTTTGTGAACACCCAGGGTGTGCTGCTTCCAGCATCTCCCCAAAGACATCAAGATAGTGAAATCCTGCCTAGTGCTTCTCTACCTAAAAGACTGGATGCATTTTGAACCCAAACACAGGTCTCTTCTGTTACACAGGAAGATGTTTCTTTCTAATCAGATTCTTTAATTAACTACCTGCTTATTAAATAAGTGATGTCATTCTGGAACAGGCTGGCTCACCTAGGACACAGCTGGTGTACAGGAGGCTACAGAATCTGAAAGGCAAAAAGAAGAAGGGAGAAGGAGAGATGGATGAAAGCAGTGGAGAAGAGAGAAAAGGGAGGATAGGCCAAGTTTCACAAGTGTTTTACAAATCGTTAGAGTGGGGGTTTAACCTTTCAGCTCCCCAGCGGCCTGTCCTCTCTGCCCCTTTTCCTTTCTATGTGCCTGCCCATTTCTCTTAAGCAAACAAGGCCGACACTGAGCATGCTCAGCAAGCCCTGTGCCTTCACTCCCATTAACCTTAAAATCTGTTTTTAAATGGCAAAAGAAAGAGTGCAATTAGCATGAAGTATGATAGGAATTTCTAAGCTCAGTACAATTTAAAGCCCAGAAAAAATGACTACTTTTATAAAAGAGGTGCATAGAGATGTGTAATTTTAATTGCATCATTATACTGTATCCCCTGGACTAACATAAGTACAGTAATTACAACGTGGAAGTGACACAATGCACTTCAAAGGGGCGGGTGGGTACGCGTATCTGCAATCTACACCACACAGAAGGAAGCATCAGACACGGTCAGGGTTTGAATAGCATATAAATTATCCTGCATTAGAAAACGGGGTGTTGCTTCTGAGAGCAAACACTCTAATGTGAATCTCTCCATTCATTTGCTGTCATAGGATAATGGGCACACATGGTAACTTTAGATGCCAAAAATGTTTATTATCTTATAATGTCTTATTTAAGGGTCTATTAATAGTTTTGGTAAACTATGTGCAATAACAATATGAGTTTAAATATAATAAAGGAACTTCCTCTACCCTAAGTTGTCAAGTAAATGTTCACTTTGAAGTTGGAAATAAACGCAATGGTTTTCATAGGTCCACAAACCACAGCAGAGAATAGCCTGTGCTATTTATCATAAGTAAGCAGCCCTATTTGTCTCTAATTTCCAAATTCCCAGAACCAATAGTCCCGTGATCCTGTCTTGACAAGAGGCCAGTGACTTGATGCAGCTGATGCCTTTGAACCCCACAGATTCTAGGCCTCAGTAACATTTTGGACACACCAGGGTTTTAACCCCATCCAATTTTTCAACCGTCCCCTCAAATGCTGGATTTTATAAGAACTCCAATTCCTGCCTGTGAACATCGGGCAAACCGACAAATTTAGATAGCTACTTTGTGAGTGTTCTAGAAAATTTACACAAGTGCATTGGCAGGAGCATCTTTGTAGGAGACACTGAGACCTGCGATACAGTTCAAGGTCCTCACCCAAACTGTTGCTAGAACAACACTCCTGCGAAACTAGACACTAAGTCCCACCCCCACACTCTTTTTAGAGACCTTGTAACTAGCTGATCATACATTTTCAATGACACTGGTCACAGAACAGTGAGGAAACTGGAAGTCATACAAAGGATATGAATAGCAACCTGGAACATTTCATTACTGGGTCAAACTGGATTAATATGTTGCTTTATTTAGGTTCTTTGGGAAACAGAAAACCACCCAACCTTTAACACACGGCTTTTCTGACAAGGGGTTCTACTCTTCTTGCCCTGGGGGCTTTAATGTCTTCCACCACAGGCCTAATCTGCTCTTGATGCAAAAGTGCTGGTAGGAGGTGAATAACAAAATAGTCTGTATTCAGAAGATCAATCAGGTGGGAGAGAAAACTTCAGGAAAAACTACACAGATAGTTATACCAACAAAACCTTAAACACGTGTAATAGGTTCTAGCATATTACCTAGTGCATATTTGTATCAAATACAAATATTTGATAAGTATTTGTCAAGTATAAAAAAAAGTAAAGCCATTCTATTACTAAGTACGTCTCACTGACCATACACAGGGTGTGCCCATAATGTAATAGCCTTATTTTCAGAAGCTACAAAAACATCCACACCTAATGAATAGCCTTCTTCAAAGCAAACTTCAGAGGCTAACATGGGATCCAAACACAACCATTTTTTAGCCCAGTTGTAGAGCTTCTCAAGAACATACTTCAGAATCAGTAGAATGAGAGAGTGTGTCTTTAATAAATAGATAATTTGTTAGTTTATACAATTCTTGCTTTATAATCATACTGCTGCTTTAAAAGCTAAGCTAAAATTGCAAGATTAAATCCACATTCATTGCATTGTGCTTTAAATGATTTTAAATCATTTTAAATGATTTTGATCCCCAATCAAATCTATCATATAAAGCACTTCTATGATGAAGATTATTTAAATGAGAATACGTAAGTAACTCCAGAACTCCCAGAGTTGTTTGGGCTGCAACCTTATTGGCATAATCCTACAGCCTGCCACATGGACAACTCCAAATGGGTATCAAACTAATAAAATTCTTGGTATCTGACCAAAATCAATAGTTTACTATCAAACTTCAGATGAGACTCCAAATAATTTTTAAGCAGTCTTCCATCTTAGTACTTGATCATCTTAGTATAAATTTGGCCAATAGACATTTTCATTTCTCCATAACAAAATGTAAGAAAAAAAATCTATTTTTAATTTTTCTTAAAAGAATAAGAAAACCTAGTCTTTTATTTAACTTTAATATCTTAGCTAAAAATATGTGAATTCAATGAAATGTAATTCATCGAGTGCTTTTAATGAAGAAATACTTACGCCATGATGCCAGAGAGGTGAAACATTTCGGCTGTTATGTAAGACAAATAACTGTACAGGAAAACAAAGAGTGGCTCAATCACTCGGATATTATGTGTGAATCGAGTAGTAAATGCTGCTATAAATCCCAGGAAGATGCCAATCAACACCCCACCGATTCCCACAACAAAGAAGTTAGCAATTCCTGCAAACACATCAATGGTCTCAATGGTTTTCATCTGGCAAAAGGACTTGAATAAGTTGTACAGGACCTGCGGAAGAAAAAAAACACGTTGTCAGGATGCTTTCCAATTTCCCCATTATCATTCTGGTCACCAACACATCTACCTGGTCTAAAATGAGGACACTGCTTCTGTGTACCCACGTGGATGATAAGTGACAATGTTGTATGTTCATTTATCTCACATTTTAGTGTTATGGCTTTAAACAAAATTTCTTAGAAAACTGAGTCCTCAGAATTATTATCTCTAGAAGTAAGGGAGAGGAGATTTCAAAGTTATAACTACTCCTAAAACATTAGTTTTTCCAGATATTATCTGAAAGATTATTCTAAAATATTTGTTTGCTTTCCAGCACACCCACTGGTATTATCAATGGTTTGGAAAACAGTATGTCACAGAGAAAGGGTGTCAGTGCTGCTGTGAGTGTATTTACCTTAGAAGGTCCTACTGTGGAGTCCCACCATAGAAGCACCCACCCATCAGTACAGGTACCCGACCTGAAGCCGTTCTCCTCCCAAATCACCAAGGTCCTCCTTCCATACCCTGCCTCCTCCCCCACCCATATACATATATCTCCTTTAATAAAAAGACCCAAGGAGATTTTCTTCAAGCAAAGAGGCAGCAAAGTTGTGTCTGCTTGTGTGTTTGTGTGTGTCTCTGTGTGTGTCTGCTGTAATTCATGCATACTATGTGCCTCTAGAGCAGCAGTTCTCAACCTGTGGGTCGCGACCCCTTTGTAACAATGAAAATACACTGCGGTCTTAGGAAGGTTGAGAACCATGTAAGTGAGACTATACTGTTATTGGGTGTCTTTACATAGCCTTGGTTTAAGGAGGACTTCAGGAATGCTTGGCACTTCACGTCTCCTGGGCAATATGTTCTCCAGCATATGACCAGGGCCCCTGTGACTGAGCCAACTGAATGGAGAGTGATGGCTTCAGCCTTACCACTTTTTTCACAAAACCAACGAGCCTAGTACAAGGCAAGGAGATGATCTGCTCCTTTTCACTGTGCTATTTACAACTCTAGAGCATCCGGAATCTCCAGGAGACCCAGCTGACAAGGACACTGGGGATGAAGGCTGTGCTATACCCTCACTTTTGTTCTGAGAAACTCAAAAGTTGTTCCCAGTTGTCCAAGGTCAAATGAAAAAAATGTCAGAGGCAATATTAGCATCCAGGCCTCCTGACCTTCTGATTTAAGTTGTTTAAGGTTCAGCCATGAGAGAGTGAGTCAGAGCCCTCCTGCTACCCAGTGGGTGGCCCAAAAAATGCCATTTCACACATTTTCTACCTCACTGTGGTCATTTCTGTAGCCTATTATGTTACAGGTTTTACATGTCTCTTTTTTCCCTCTTTGCTGCAGAATCATAAACTCCTTTTGCTTACCCAACTCATTACAATATCTATCTTCCATGTTGCCTAGTAAATGACAATAAGAGTCTGCTGGTTTTGAAAAAGTAGAATAGAAAGCAGTGAGCTTTTCTTCTCCGCTAATTGTTGGTACAGCACTCAAAGGCATTTGGTATTTCTTGAAGCAATAAATAACTTTCAAAAATTAAATAAAATAACTCACTCCCATGAGGACTTAAATATTTTGAAGGTATCATCATTTGCCAGATAGAACAGAAACTAAGCAGCATCCACTTCCTACATTCAACAAGCAGCTTGCTGCAGGCATCAGATTTCATCAGCATCAACATGGCACAAGTGCTTCCCTAGGGAGGATCAGAGACGTGCTATATATACCCCCAAAGAGCCAAAGCTCAGGGGACAGTCACAGGCATCCTGGAGCAGACAGAGGGTTTCCTAGCGATCTGCTTCTCAGTGGACAGACTCCCTCCTGGGTTCCGTCCCTAGCCTCCAGCCTGCACTGCACCCAGGAGGCTCACCCCTCCCTTGCCTTAATGTCCTCCAGCCACCGCAGGGATTTACTTCCTGGGCTGCCGTTCCACTGACCATGCCCACCGTTAAATTCTGTGACTGCCTGACTTTAGGAAGGCCTAACCGTCTCAGTCCACCTGATGTCCAACGCACTTCAGTCTGTTGCTCCACAAAACACACCATGTATTTACTCATTCCTGCCCCTGCTTTTCTTTCATGTCATCTCTCTTGGCAGAAACCCAACCACTACACCCAGGGAAACTCTATCTATCTTCCAAGCTGCTGTTTCTCCCAAGAGCCCTCCTGGACTCCCATAGGCCTTTCCACTGACTTCCTGCAGCACGGATGACCTCCCAGACCCCTCAGTATCCTGTGGAGTCAGTGCAGCCTCCTGAGTGCCTCACGCCACCGACAAAATGAGAAATCCGTTCTGCACAGAGCTGAGTCTCAGCTCCCCATCCTAACCTGTAAAGCTCACAAAAGAGCTTTCCCAGGGGAGCTTAGGCATTCGTTCCTGCAGACTAACTGGCATCAGCAGATGGGTCAGACATTCCTAATCCTTTCAAAACCATTCTCCTGGCAGCTCAATTCACCACATCTCTCAGAGGTCTTTTCGTTTTAAATATTCCTTCAGATTTTACACTGAGAAAAGCTAAGTCATGGGCACTTTGCTTTCAGCACACTGGGCAGAAGCTCTACTTTGATCATCCCACTGCCTGAGATGCCGCAGCACTGTTAGAGGAAACACGCATTACCATGACAACCAGAAAGCTTTCCATCACCTACCTGCTTTCCACCAAACCTGACACCCAGAGATCTGCAGGAGATAGTGTTCCTTCAGTTACAACTGGCCAAAACCACATACTTATTCACTCCAGTTAAACCCTTTAATTTTACCACAGGGGACCCTAGGTAGGAAAGTGCTTTGGATTTTAATTTATATATGTGTATGTATTTTGTATGTGTGTGTGTGCGCGCGAGTATAAGGTATGTGGGCTAAAAATATGTGTATGTGTCCACTGAGTCTATGCAAAGTTGGCCTCAACTTGACACTCGCGTTGTTAGATTACAATACCAGCGGTGCCTATTTACTAAATTCAGGAATGGGCTAATTTGACAGCCGATAGCTTTGAAATCATTCAAATGACCAAAGGTAACTTTTTGTGATTATTTTTAAATACATAGATATAAATGTAAGAATTATATATTTTGAACTATGGTTTAAAATGCATACTAATTCTGTGACTTCGTGTAAAACAGCAATGCAAACTATATAAATACTGTTTATCAGAATGAATATGTTCTAGAAAAATAGCACTCAGATAGCTTTTTCTTACATGAAACATGAAGGATAATCACTTTTACATAAGGAATTTTAGATTTGCTGTTTGTGAAATCAAATTCGAAGTCATCACTGCTTACTCTTCACCTTGCTAAAGTTAAATTCTACTCCAGAACAGAACACAGAATGAATATGTTCTAGAAAAATAGCATTCAGATAGCTTTTTCTTATATGAAACATGAAGGATAATCACTTTTACATAAGGAATTTTAGATCGGCTGTTTGTGAAATCAAATTCCAATCATCACTGCTTACTCTTCACCTTGCTAAAGTTAAATTCTACTCCAGAAGAGAACACACAGTGAGTGGGCCACGGTAGTATATCACTAGCTTCTTTCTACAAAGCCAGCTCTCTTTAACCAAGACTAGTCGTGGGCAGATCAAAGAAACTCTTCAAGTCTTCTTGGAAAACTTATTAGAATACTCAGTGGTTGCATCCACATGTTTTAGAAATGATGTTGGAAATTACCATATGAATATAAATCATTTGATTATTAACTAAGTGGAAATAGTAAGACTTCTCAGGTAACTGAGAAAACGAACAATCTGGAAATCTAGAAAAGTTTTCCTAAAGCATGTGTTATAAGGAAAAGCACAAACTTCCTATTTCAAAATCACACCTTCTTTTTTTCCCCATAGTTTGCTATTTCTCCAGTTAATTCTAATCCACTGTAGCCTTGGACAACAGCATGAAGAATTTTGATGTGCAACATATATATTATTAATTTCTCTGGCTTTGGGACATTTTTATGATAGGCTTTCTTCTTCCCTGCAGCTTTTTTAGCCCAGCATTGAATTTATCATGATTTTGTAAAGCAGTTAATTACCCTAATCTACAATTTTGTCCAATTTTGTCCATCCTCCAGACTATAGTTTTAATGTGGATTCTCTCTCATTAACTTCCATCCTTCTATCTGTAAGTCCTAGTGACTCACTCTTTTTAATACCCTTCCGTAGGCTATGAGTTCCTCAAACCTTTCCTAGGAATAAGACCAAATGAACAAATCAAAGAATCTTCACATCTGTAAATCACCCCCACCTCTGCTCTCAGGGTAGCTGACCAGGAGACAAAGTTATGATTTTTTACACCATTGTTCTAATTATTACTAACACATGCTCAATTCTGTATACTATTCAGCCGATTCAGTTAGAGAAACATATAGTAGTTTATTCTTCGGCATTAGATAGGCAATCCCCTGGGCATGTTCTGATGTCCTGAGGGTCCAAGGACACATAACTTACTGAGGGAGGCTCTTTCAGATGAAACCATTACAGACATTCTGACCTACAGGCTCTGGCCATGGACAAAAAGGCCTCCACCTCTAAATCTCAGCCATGGCCATTCTGTATCCTTGTCCTCCTTCCCTGTGGGAATGGCAGGGTCTCATTTTGGCCACTGTCCCCCCCAGGGGTGAAGATCAGGCTCCATCTCCATCAACCGTCTAAGTACACAGTTGATAGCTTCACAGCTTCATTCCCTGTGATAGGAAGCACAGCGTACACCTCTGGATTGCCTGCTGCCTTTGCACACCCCAAACAGTGATTTAGCCAGACCTTTCCCCAACAGCTTACTCTAGACAAACTCAAAGAACAGACCACGGAAATGGGTGGCTAAAAATTTTATAAGAGGCAGAAAAGCAGCAAGAGGGTATGATGTGCCATTCCGAAACGGACCTAACTTTGCTGAGCTGACCTAAAAGGCAAGCAGCAAGGTGTTCTTACTTCCCTGAGCCAGTTCCCTTGACACTAAATAGATTCCCTCCAGAACTCCATATTCAAATGTCTGCAATGTCCCTCAACAAGGGTAAAATGTACATATACAACATAAGCCACAATGGAAAACTTGAAGGTTCCAGAAATTAGAACGAGTTATAAAATGCCTTCACTATTATGGCAGTTTCCCAGTTAAAATTTAGTATTGGGGAGTTAATGACTAATCAATCCGTTAATGAGCAATGGAACATATGAAGTGGATTTTGTTACTTGAGTAAGGCCACAGCCTTAAAATAGCTGTATTAGCAGCTATTCTAAGAATTGTGATCAATAAATCATTAAAAAATTATTTTCTACATAATGCTCACATGGAGTTAATGGACATCCCTTAGAGATGATATTTTATTCAGCTCAGTGATCTGCTTTTACAGTCAAATATAGACTGAGAATATTGGTTTCCATGTAAAGTTATTTTAAATGAGTGAGGAATAACATTAATGATAGCAAATGGACAGAGTATTAAAAATTAAGTAATGGGTAGCACCTGTGGCTCAGTGGGTAGGGCACCAGCATCCTATACTGAGGTACTGAGGGTGGCGGGTTCGAACCCGGCCCCGGCCAGCTAAAACAGCAATGAGAATTATAACAAAAAATAGCCGGGTACCTGTAGTCCCAGCTATTTGGGAGGCTGAGGTAAGAGAATCACTTAAGCCCAAGAGTTGGAGGTTGCTGTGAGCTATGAAGCCACAGCACTCTACTGAGGGTGACAAAGTGAGACTCTGTCTCAAAAAAAAAAAAAAATTAAGTTATTTAAGCACACCTTATTTAATCTTTCTCTGCTTTATTTATTTATTTTTTTTATTTATTGTTTGAGACAGAGCCTCAAGCTGTCACCCTGGATAGAGTGCCATGACATCACAACTCACAGCAACCTCCAACTCCTTGGCTCAAGCGATTCTCTTGCCTACACCTCCCAAGTAGCTGGGACTACAGGCGCCTGCCACAACACCCAGCTATTTTTTTTTTTTTTTTGGTTGCAGCCATCATTGTTGTTAGGTGGGTCCAGGCTGGATTTGAACCTGCCAGTTCAGGTGTATGTGGCTGGTACCTTAGCCACTTGAGCCACAGGCACCGAGCCTCTGCTTTATTTTTTTATCCTATTCTTATAGGATGAATAACTGTTTCAGAAGCTATAGTACAGACCTGAGAACACAAGAAGTACCCACAAAAGGTCAATAGCTATCACTGCCATCACCTTCACTACTGCAGAACTGTGGCTCACGTAATGCAGTATCACCGATGCCAACTAATTGATTTATCAAGCCAGCATCACTTGGGGGTCTTTAACTGGTAGAGGACAAGCTCTTCATAAGGTTTGCGGTTGGGTGGGGAGACTCCTTTCTGTCCACGCTTGCCTACATTCAGAAGATAGAGGAGATACAAATTCTGCTATCAATAAGATCATAAAAGCTCCTGACTCTAGTCATATAATTAAAAATAATTTGTATCTCCCGAATAAATACCTATTTACGAGAAAATGACAAGGTCCAGAAATGTGCTGGTTGAGCAGTCACAGAAAGTAAGCAGTGAGCAAGTGACAAATAATTTCCCTAAAACCATTAACATAATAAATGAACCCCAGAAAGAGAATGGCACTGAGCAGGAATTATCATGTCACCTGCATTATGCACACCGTGTACTACAGCATTATTTCTCACAAAGAACACTTCGGAAGTGCCAAAATGATAAATCTGCAGAGGTAGCAAGGTCACAATCACTTCTATGTTCTTCTGGCATGAATAGGGGCTGGTAAGCGGGGCCAGCTAATACTTGCGAGAGGGGAGAGGGGAGTGAAAATGAGGGTCCAATAATGAATAAAAAATATATATATATGGCTCAGCGCCTGTGGCTCAAGCAGCTAAGGTGCCAGCCACATACACCAGAGTTGGTGGGTTCGAATCCAGCCCAGGCCCGCCAAACAATGACAATTGCAACCAAAAAACAGCCGGACATTGTGGCAGGTGCCTGTGGTGTCAGCTACTTGGGAGGCTGAGGCAAGAGAATCGCTTAAACTCAGGAGTTGGAGGTTGCTGTGAGCTGTGATGCCAGGGCTCTCTACCCAGGGTGACAGCTTGAGGCTCTGTCTCAAAAAAAAATGGGTTGAGAATTTTGAGACAGCAACATCACAGCATTAAAAAAGCCTGGGATGACTAAATAAGGGTTCTGCCAGCTGCTCCTGAATCTGCCCCCTGAGCCACTGCAGGCATCTGGGGCGCCCCATGCGCCCCTGCCATGCAGCAGCCACCAGGTCTACTCACCACTGTGACCGCGTCGTTCAGCAGGGACTCTCCGAACACCAGGATGTAGAGCTGCTCATTGACGTGAATGTTCTCGAAGACAGCGAGCACAGCCACGGGATCCACAGCTGAGATGAGGCTGCCAAAGAGCAGGTTCTGGAGCAAAGTGATGTCGCTGAGGCCGAATGCTTCGATCTGGCAGATAGCGAACAAAGACACCCCGATGCCAATGGAGTTCCAAAGGGTCCCTACCACAGCGTACCAGAAAATGGTGCCAATGTTCTCAAAGAACGGGCGAGTGGGCATGAAATAGCCGGCATCGAGCACGATGGGTGGGAGGAGATATAAAAAAAACACATCCGTCTTCATGGCAGGGGGAGACTTCTCGTCAACGCCAAAAATAATCCCGCCCAGTAGCAGTCCGACCATGATGAGAAGGCAGCTCTCAGGCACTATTGTGGGCAACTTGTGATAGAGATGGAAGCCTGTTGAGTAAAGGATAAAGACATCAAATTTGGGTTATATTATACAGCAATTTTGGAAATGGGAAATGGATTCCCTTTAACTGAATCAATGGGTCCCATTTCCCCATCTCCCAGGTCAGTATGACTGGCTGGAGACCGGTTTTGCAGGCTACCATGTAAACCAGAGGATTCCGTTAAAACTGCTCACAAAATACGCTCAGTTACAAATTTAACTTTAAATCAGAGTTAGAATGCTATAGTTACACCTTATCTATACAGTACACGATCTTTATTTTTCTAAACGCCTACTGAGTTTTTCGTAAATATTGGGGTGTGGAAATGGAATATAATAATGCAATTTTATGTTGCAAACACAATAAAGTGATTTATTGATTTAGTGGTTTCTAAAACCTTTTCAGTTGTAACATCTCATTTAATCCTCACAAAACCCTAAGTAGCCTATCAGGCAGTTATTCTCACACTTTATCTTTTTTTAATTTCAGATCAATATGAGGATACAAATGATTAGGTTACAATGTTTATACTGGTTAGGTAAGGACCCTGTTGGAGTTACGTCTTGTACCCAGGAGGTGAGCCATGTACCCTTACATTGTGCCCATTAGGTGAGAGCACCCCAATCCTCCTCCCTTTCTAACTTCTCGCCTCTCCCCCATCCTCATCCCCTCTCCCCCCAACTTGAACTGAATTGAGTTTTTCTCTTGGGTGGGCAGGTATACATTCATCTACTGGCTTCGTATTAGTATTGAGTACACTGGATACTTGCTTTTCCATTCTTGTGATACTTTACTAAGAAGGTGTTTCAACTCCACTCAGGTTACTATAAAAGATGTAACGTCTCCATCTTTTTACGGCTGAACAGTATTCCATGGTATACACATAACACAGTTTGTTAATCCATTCATGGGCTGATGGGCACGTGGGTTGATTCCCTATCTTGGTGATTATAAATTGAGCTGTGATAAACAGTCTAGTGCAAATGTCTTCACACTTTCTTTAAATGTAAGAGAAGAGAGCCAGGGTCTCGGCAAGGTGATTACCTCCCAAGCCAGTTTTTGGATGACTATGGTCATCTTTGGCATTCAGGAACATTTGTAACTTATTTATTTTAATTTCAGATGCTTACAATTGGAATTTTGAATATGTTTAGTTTGGAGATGTGTGCTCCTTCAGAGACAACCAATTCATCAAGATGCCCTGAGTAATCACTGTATGAAGGACATAAACACACCATGACCTCTATTCCCAAAGGGTTCCCTCCCAATCAAGTTCCTAAAGTATGTTTAGGATTAACTCTTAATACAAAGCCAGATGCGAGGCATGAAGAGTGTTGCAGGAAATGGAAACATGAAGGAAAACATCCCTGTCCTAATTCACAATAGAGCCCAGTGTGGCTTTAATACAGAGAACATGTTAGGGAGAGACTTTTAGACAGAAAAGAAGAGGGAAATGTATGTTGGGCCAATACATCGGACAACATGGGACAGTGATTTAACCCATGCAGGTCACTGGACACAGCTTAAGTGCTTACTTGCAAGGCAGCAGCGAGTCACCCCCAAAGGCATTTAACAGATTTTAGGATCAAAGCTGAATATGAGAATGCTATGGTTTGACTATGTTTCCTCCAAAGTTCAGGTGTTGCCAACATGATAGTGTAAAGAAGGAGGGCCTTTCAGAGGTGACTAGGCCATGAGGGCTTCTTCGGCATTAATAGGATTAAGGCTCTTAAAAAACAGGCTTCTCAGATTGTTAGTTGATTAGCTCGCTTGTCTGCTCTTGCTTGTCCTTCTGCATTCTACCATTTGAGGATGTGACAACAAGGTCCTTATCAGACACCCAAGGCCTTCATCTTAGTTAGAAAATAACTATCTCTTCTTTAAATTACGTAGTTAGTGCTATTCTGTTACAGCAGCAAAACCAGACTAAGACTGGAGGTTCCATAAGATTATAATGGAGCTCCAAGAGTCCTCTCACCTAGTGACATCTTGATGATCCCGACCCTGGGTAGACCTGGGCTAAAGTGTGTGTTTATAAGTTCATTTATTAAAAAAAAAGTAAAAAGTAAAAAAGAAAATTAGAATGAAGTTATAGAATAATGACATAAAGAAAATATTTTTGTACATTTGTAGAACGGTTTGGGTTTTAAGCTAAATGGTATGACTACAAATGAGTCAAAAGGTTAAGAAAATTTAGAAGTTCATAAAGTAAGAAGTTATGGCAAGCCTAGGCTCACTTATTATTGGAGAAAGAAAACTAATTTTTAATAAATGTAGTGTAGTCTAAATGCACAGTGTGTATAAAGTCTACGATACTGCACAGTAATGACCTTGGCCTTCACATTCACTCACCCCTCACTCTCTGAATCACTCAGAGCAACTTCCAGTCCTGCACTCCACTCATGGGAGTTGCCCTACTCAGGAGTACCATTTTATCATTTATACCATATTTTTACTGTACTTTTTCTATGTTTAGGTATGTTTAGATATAAAAATATTTGCTATTGTGTTATAGCTACCTAAATATTCAGTGTAGTTACATGCTGTACATGTTGTGACTTTACCGAGCACTAAGCACAGTAGACTACACCAGACAGCCTAGGAGTGTAGCTGACTGTGCCATCTGGGTTTGTGTGAGTGGACTCTACAGTACTCAAAACACAAAATTGCCTAGGGATGCTTTTCTCAGGATGTGTCTCTGGTGTTACCCAATGCCTGACTATTAAAATGATAGAATAATTCCTTACAAACTTACAATCATAGAAGTTATAATAAGTAAATCCTTAGGAAGTTACAAAGCAGCCTACAACCATAGCATTAAACATCTTCTGAGCCAAAGCAATATAATTGGAATAATGTGATGAAGTTTAAAGAACTAATTTCTGGATAATAAACTGATCATCTATATGTTGGGCTTTCAAATCTAGTTTTGACTTTTTTATTCCTCATATTAGAGCATGTTCCAGCAATTGGTGGGGACTAAATGTATTCAACTGGTGCAAGACCTCCTACCCATGACCTCTGTCTGTTGTGGCTTGGCATGGAACTTCAACATGCTGGACTGAGAACTTTCCAAGCAGGGCCTTTCCTGACTGCCCAGAGTCTGGGAGAGAGACAGAGATGACATAAATTTACAGCAAAGTTTTTATCTAGAGACCCGGAGAGATGGACATCTATTAACCTATAGTGAGGCAGATAAGCACCACTCGGAACTGAATTCTTAAGAGCTTTTTATTAGGATTTTGGGGGCATGAATATACAAAATAATAAAATGAGAAGTTCGTAGTCTTATGACTTAAATAGGTGGTCTTTGGTATAAAGAAGGATAGTAAAGAATAAAGCATTAAATCACAGGTTAAACAGAAGAGTAAAAAGGACCCCTAAACCACACATCCTCATTCCCTCATGCTGATTCCTGTTTCTATGCACACCTGCTGGGTTTGCCAATAGCAGCATTTCCAGTGCCCCAGGATCTGAGTGCAATCACCTCTTTCTGTAGTGCACTCCAGCCTGAAGGTTTCTTGCCGTGGGCCAGCAGGACTGCCATCTGAACACTTCTCCCTGTCTCCCACTCTCTGCCTGTGCCTGCGGACAGGTTACCAACACACCCAGGCTCCAGCTGCTCATCTGTCACATAGGGACAAAGGCACCTGCCAAGTAAGAACTGTAATGACAACTGAGTTGTGGGAGTCACCACTGCGTAATGTCACGAGTGCCCCACATTTTAGTTCCCTCTTCCTATTCTAAAGGACGAAGCAAGAGAAAATAGTTTTAAAGAAATGCACAGAAGCAATGGGCTCCATGGAAGCAAACTGGAAAATGAGTGAGGCCTGTTTTTGCAGGCTCCCATCTTCTCTTCTTGCCTTTTACTTTCCTTTCACTGACACAGCCTCGGTGGCCAGCACACTCACACGTGGGTGTTGCTCCTCTCACCATGTTGGAAGAACATTCTTAATCCCAAACCTGGAGGATGGGAAACCAGATAGATGGGAGAAAGGCAGGAACAGAGATTCTTAAATGCATCATAGAGGCAACATCTGCCATGCTCACACAGTACCACTGACCTCGAGCAGGAACCAGAGCAAGCTGAAACAAACCAAGGAAAATGCTGAAGAATAAATACAGGATAGAATGAAGGGCCCCTGAGACAGAGGGCCAAGGGAGGCGTGGAGGAAGCGAGGAGGAAGAAAATCTGGTAGTAGCGAAATCAGAAAAGAACAGAAACCAACACCACAGGAACATTTGTTGATGAAATTATACCTGAGTATTTTTAAAAATCTGCCCTCCTTTATTTTATGAATGCTCAGGTCATTCGGAATTGATCTGAACGATCCTTTCTTGAAGTTGACAGTAGTTACTAAATCTGCTGAATTGTTTCCTGGCCAAGAAGAGATGAAATGCAGGACAATCACACGTGACCTCAGTCCAGTGTTTTCTGCTGAACGTAGGCAGAAAAACAGTTTGGTGGAACGTGTCCTCTGTTGGCATGAAAGGTTTTGCGTGTAGGTGTCTGTGCTTTGATGAACTACCAGAGTAAACTTCATCAGCAAAGTAATTAGTGACAACAAACAAAAAATTCTTTGTAAAGTCCATTTTTCACAGAACAAACCAAATAAATCAAAAATTATAAATATGTGTTCATTTATGGCTTCCCCCCCAAAATGCTTCATGAAAAGAAAATGATCTTGGGTAGATGAAATCTGTTTTCTCAGAATCATCATCTCACTTAATATTATCAAGAAATGTATGTATTAGCTTTGGGGAAAATAAATCAAATAAACTTTTAGACAACTTTAACAAGGCTGAACACAAGCTGCTGCGGGTACAAACTACTGTTTACTCCAGAGGTGGCTAACTTTTTTCTGTAAAGAGCCAGACAGTAGTATTTTCCACTTGTAGGCCATACTGTACTCTGCCATTGCAGTCAAAGATAATACTGAAATGAATGACTGTGGCTGTATCCCAATGAAACTCCATCCATGGACATAGAAACTAGAATTTCATACAATTTTATATGTCACACAGTATCTTTCTTTGATTTGGTTAACTATTTAAAAATGTAAACGTCATTCTTAGCCCATGCACCCTACAAAGCCAGGCTACAAGCTGTATTTGGCACCAAGGCTGTCGTTGACCTAGTCTTTCTGCATTTCCTGCTAACTTCTGATTATAATGCACCTTGTGTCATTCAACTTTTATTACTAGGACATAAAAGTCTATGAAAATGGACATTTATAAAATTTATTATTTTTAGTTGCAATAGAAATTCACTTAGTAGGAAGGGAAAGAGGATTGGGAGTCTCTTTATAAAATACACAGTGAAGGCATTCCTGTCCTAGAGTGAATCTATAAAAGTGTTGAAATTGACTGAACTTAAATACTAAAGATGTGTGCACAACTGAGTGCAACGAAATTAATTTATCATATATTCTCATTATATAATATACTTTTTTCTCATTATTTCTATAACCTATTAAATTCTGGGAGTAAAGCAAAGTGAAAAACAACACAGAAAACTTCCAGACAGCAGTACCCACAAAAGAGCAACGATGTAGAAATACAAATCATAGAACACCCTACCACCACCAATAAAAACATACAACATACCTTTAAAGAAAAAATGTTCTCATTAACAAAGAAATGAAAAGAGAAATTGTTAGACAATAGTAACAAAGCCCTCCGGCTGGAAGGTACTAGCTTTAGTCCTAGACAAATACAGCCTTCTAATAAATGCTCTACTTCAGAAAGACTTGGAGAAAAAATGATAACATTTATTAGGTCAACAAATACTGGCGAGGCCCAAGTCAAGTACAGGACAAGGCCTTCAGGGTACCAAGCAAGCACCAGGCAGCTGTTGTGGCTGCCTAACCCAGCACTGGGTTCTGGGCTGGGCATCCTCCAAGCACACCCTGCAAAACACTGTATTTTAAAGTAAAAAATGGTCTAGAATAAGTCAAGCCTATCTGGTTGAGGACAAACAAGTTGAATATTTATAGAAGTCATTAAATTCATTTTTGAGTATTAAGAAAAATAAGGTCATATAAGCTCAAAAATGCTGATGATAGGCATCCCAATTTACATAGCAACCAAATATATACAGTTTAACCCCAAATTGCCAAAAGCCAGAGACAGAAACTTAAAGAAAACAGTAAGAAGTGCCATTTTAATTAGATGCATCAAACTGCTATCAATACATGATAACTCCAGTGGACAAAGACTGAATAATAGAATTTATTTTTGAAAATAGAATAGTATTGAGTAGTAAAGAGAGGGAGAGGGGGCCAAAACCTACCTAGCTGGTACAATGAACACTATTTCCTGACTCAAGCAATACAAAAGCTATGTAACAAAAACATTGTATGCTACGCCCTCAATATTTTGAAATCAAATTGTTAAAAGTAAAAGTTAAATGAAGGTATTGAGTAAATAAACAGTATAAATAAATAGGCAAAATATAATACATAAAATAAATAGAATTCGATGAATACAGCAGAATTAAATGATATACATGAAGAACATATTAACATAGATTTTTCATAACATAATGATATGTTGGGACTGAAAGGTACATTTAACAATCACCCTACCAAAGATAGTACAGCTAAGAATATAAAGTTTTTAAAAAATCTTCCACATAATAGGTTTACAAAGAAATTAAAATAATTTTAAAAATAAAAATATAAATAAAACATTAAAAATCGTTGGGATTATTCCAAAACAGAACTTACAAGGTAATTTTTACGAATGACTTGGAAACTTGAAATAGAATATGAAAAACATCATGAGTTCAGTCCACCCATCCAATCTTTATAAAGGAACAAACAGTTGAGCCCATAATTGGATATTTACTGAGTAACTTCCGTGCACAAGGCTCTGAAGGATTTGGAGTTGAATCCTGAATGGAAACTCTCTCCAAGGAGCTTATATATCAGAAGATAAGACAACAGCATGTACAAGACAGAGCATGATAAATGCTATCAAAAAGGAGAAGAGAGTCTGGGAGTTAACTCAGACAAGGAGACTCAAGAAGAAAAAATTGTGGAGGAGGTGGCATTAAGGTTTCTGGGCGTGGATTTTTTGATTCTAAGGGGAAGGAATCACACAGGAATGTTTAGGGAAGGGGTGGTCTGTGTGGCTTGATTACAGGTGCATGGGCCTCAGGAGGGGAGGACTAAGCAAGCAGAAAGGAGGCACATCTCTGAAGCTCTGCTTCTGCTCTGTGGGCAAGTGTGAGCTATAGACTAAGCCTCAGGGCCACCCTGGCTTCTGCACTGGAATGACAGGGTTAAGTCCCTCCCAAAAGACAAGAGACCAGAGACTGGGTTAGGAAATAAGGAAATCAAGGCCGCCCAATGAAAGACTTCAATCAAAGGGATGTGATTTAACATCAATGGAAATAAGAAGTTGTCTACAAACATGACTAAAAGGTTTAAGAACAGTCTGAACTTCAAAGTAACCTATGCATGATCCCATAAAGGAAGATCTGGAAAAAGATCCACTCATCACAAGGAGAGGCAAATGACAGAATGGCAACTGACAACATCTAAAGAGCTCAGAAGAAATAACTATGCTCTGCTGATGGTACATTTGGATAATTAGAAAATCCAAGAAAATCTTTATGCATCAAGAATATTGGTTGTGAACCAGGTGTGATGGCTCACGCCTGTAACCCTAGCATTTTGAGGTGTGTAGAATGCTTGAGCTCAAGAGTTCAAGACCAGTCTGAGCAAAAGCAAGACCCTGTTTCTATTAAAAATAGAAAAACCACCTGGGCATTGTGGTGGGTGCCTGTAGTCCCAACTACTTGGGAGGCTGAGGCAAAATGACCTCTTGAGCCCAAGAGTCTGAGACTGCTGTGAGCTGTAACACCACGGCATTCGACCCAGGATGATAGAGCAAGGCTATCTTAAAAAAGTTTTTTTAAAAAGAATATTTGTTGTTGCATTATATATGACAGGAAAAAAGTAGAGCAATAAAAATGATCACCCTCATTCACTCATTTTTTTTCATTCAGTATGTATTTATTTAAACCCTGTTGTGTTCTAGGGCCCCTGTCAGGTCCAAGGGATGCAGCAGTGAATTAAGCAAACGTCTGCACTGGAGAGCAGTCTAGTGAAGGGAAATAGAAAAGAAATCAGTCAACCAATAAATGCAAAGTAGCAGGTGGTGAAGGGCACCACAAAGAAAACCAAAGGGGGCAGTGAGCTGGGTGAGGGAATCCTTTCAGTTAATATTTTACATCGAGGTGGTCAAGGAAGCTTCTTTGTTGGGTGACACCTGAACAAAACCCCAAATGAAGTAAAGGTGTGAAACATGGCAGAAGAACTTTCCAGAACAAGGAAGAAAAGAAAGAATGGAGGCCCTGAGCTAGAGCTAGAAGGCCACACTGGCTGGAGTTGGGTGAGTATAGGAAATAAGGACAGAGGGGGAGGGAAATGCAAGAGCCTCCAGAGACTGTGACCACAAGACAGACTTTGAGTATTTTTCTGAAATCAAGAAGGAGCCACTGGAGGATTCTGAGCTGAGGAATGTCACAACAAGGCGCCCTTAAAGGGTTTTTCTGGCTGAGTTTAACAAATGGGAGCAGACAGACCCAACTGGACTCATTCCCGGTAATCCAGGAGAGGGACGACTTTCATTAAGGTGGGGGATGGGATATAGATGGTTCAGGATGAATTCATAGTGTTGGGCTCAAAAAGTGGATATGGAGTGGGGTTGTTTACTGAGATGGAGAGCAAAAGAAAGAAATTTCAGGGGAGAAACTAAAGATAGCAAATGCCAATTGGAATTTCCTTGAAAAATATCATTGGGCTTACCAAATGGACTTCAAGATTTAGCTAGAAGAAATGGCAAAAAAATTCTACAGAACACTACAGTAGAGCTAAGTTCCCAACACCACTGCCAATCACAGTGCCCTAGGTTGTCAGCTCCTGTGATGGAGCTCAGGGAGGAAACAGTGAATCCAGATAACAGCGTGCAGAGGTACAGGAATGCTGCATAAAGGAAGACGCTGCCCAATAAAGGGCAAAGAAAATATAATTTAACCAGCGTTACTAAAGCAGAGAGAAAAGGAGAAAAAGCAAACACACACATAAAGTTTCTTTTTTACTTCTACAACTATGGAAAATTCCACAAAGGTCCAACAGTTTAATGTTAAAAAAAAAAAAAAAAAGCCCAGAATCTACCAAAGTGGAAAGTAGTAATAGCGGAAGTAATAAGTGATGTAATCAATGACAAAAGTAAATGCTATTAAGACAGAAGATAGGTATGTCTAAATTCACCTTTTAAAAGTCTGTGGGGAAAAAAGAAAAGTAAGAAAATAAAGGTATAGAGATTAACAAAAAAGGGAACAGACTTCTGCTTCTGGGAAAGTAAGGGAGATGTATTTTTCCTCTATTCTTCCTCTATTCTTTTATGCTTTAAAAGTCTATAAAATAAACATAAGATGACTCTGGAAGATGAAGAGAAGAATGAAAACTGGCTAGAGATCCCCAGACTTGAAGACCATACACAAAGTGAGTTTCTAGGTCTTCTTTTAGCCTCTAATAGCTCACACTGGGAGCTGAAGAAGCCAGCAAACTGGAAACACCAAAGGACATAGCAACAAAACTTAAAAAAAAAAAGCCAGCTTTATCTAGATCAAGGAATAGGAAAAAGTCAGTCTAGCAAAACAAAAAAGTTTTTTGTTTTTTGGTTTTTTTTTTTTTTTTGAGATAGAGTCTCACTTTGTTGTCCTCAGTAGAGTGCTGTGGCATCACAGCTCATAGCAACCTCAAACTCTTGGGCTCAAGCAATTCTCTTATCTCAGCCTCCCAAGTAGCTGGGACTACAGGCGCCTGCCACAATGCCAGCCTATTTTTAGAGAATGGTCTCACTCTTGCTCAGGCTGGTCTCCAACCTGTGAGCTCAAGCAATCCACCTGCCTCAGCCTCCCACAGGGCTAGGATTACAGGCATGAGCCACCACACCTGGCAAAACAAAAACATTGTAAACAATACTTCTCTACTCCAGCCAAAACCACAGAAGAAACTGTGGTTCCAACCTCAGCAAAGTGTGAGTGGGGTGTCTAGATTCTACCCTCACCATTGTGTAAGGAACACCATGCCTACAGGGGTGTATGAGAAGGAAAAACAAAGAGGTGGGACTTTCTTCTCCGAAAGGCAACCCACTCTTGACCCCCGACTGAAAAAAAGAGAAAAGACACAAATTATGAACATTGGGAATGAAACAGAGACATCATTACAGATCCTATAGACATCAAAAGGTCAGTAAGGGAACACTGTGAACAACTTCGGCACATATGTGCGTGCCCACACAACACCATAGCTAAAATGGACCATTTCCTTGAAAAATACAAACTACAACAACTCATTCAACATAGAGGAAATAATTGACTAACTCTCTAACTAATAAAAATAGTTAAAAATTAAAGTTGTAATTTAAAAACTCCCCCCAAAAGAAATCTCTGGGTCCAGATGGTTTCACTAGTGAATTCTAAAAACTAACATCAATTGTACACAATCTTTTCTATAAAACAGAAGAGGAAGGAACACTTCTCAATTCATTTTATGAAGCTAGTATTGTCCTGATACAAAAACTAGACAAAGCAGTGCAACTAAAATAGACCAATATCCTTTAGCAAGAAATATAGGTATGAAAATTCTTATCAGGATATTAGCAAAGAATTTTGCAACATATAAAAAGAATATACCCTGGCCAAATGAAATTTATTCCAGGGACACAAGGCTGGTCCAATATTCAAAAATTAATTAAGGTAGCCTATCATATCAACAAAGTAAAAAAAGAAAAATTGCGTTGTTAATATATGCAGGAAAACCATTTGGAATAAATCAACATCCCCTCATGATAAAAACTCTTGGTGAACTAGGAAGAGAAAGGAACTTCAACTTGACAAAGATCATCTGCAAAAAACTTGACTGATTCCAAATGTCAAGTTATAACAACCACAGTGAAAGACAGCCGTAAAAAGTTCAAGGACATGCTGGTGACAGCATGTGGAAGAAATGATTAAATAGCCTGTAAATTATTAGGTGGGACTCAGGTTCATTATGGAAAATCATTACAAAGAAAAGATCTGTCCTTTCCAGTGACATGTAATAATGATCCATTCATGACCCTAATGTCTCAAGGGAGCCACTTACATTAAGTAGCATTAAGCCCACAGGGAATGTTCACTCCTCAAAGTAAAAGTGAGAAATGTATGGACAACAGACTAAACAGATGATGAGATAATACCTGCTGTGACATGGTACCACCCAAGACCCAGACCAAACTGGTAGAAAATGGAGCAGAAGGTTGCTGAGATAATGGACACACCTGTGGAGAATTATAAAAACAGCAAAAAGTTGACACTATTCAGGGTGTTTTAGAATCTTTGCCACTGATGATTGTTGCCTGGAGGCTCTGTCCAAGGGGAGCAGCCACACACCCCCCCCTCACCGACCGGCATCCCAAGGACTTCCAGACACACTCAGTCCTCTGTCAGTGCACTGGCCTTCCATCTAGCCTCTAATTCAGTGGTTCTCAACCTTCCTAATGCCACAACCCTTTAATACAGTTCTTCATGTTGTGGTGTTTCATTGCTACTAAGCAACAAAAATAATTTTATGGTTGGGGGGTCACTACAACATGAAGAACTGTATTAAAGGGTCATGGCATTAGGACAGTTGAGAACCACTGCTCTAATTACTGCCTTTAACAATTGCATGGTGAATATGTGTTTGACTGTGTACGTGAATTTTCCCATAAACTGTGAATTTGAGTATTGCTAATCGTTCACCCAGTCACTGTGAAACCCTCCAGCTTCTATCAAAAGTAAGCACATGGGTCCTGCAGACCTGATTAAAATGTCAATTGAGATTAATATAATACCTAGCAATTGATAAATACTTTAGATGATCTCTTACCCTTTCATTCACTGACTCACAAGCACTCGGCACCATGAAAGGTGCCAAGCATTAAGGGCATAGCGATGACCGAGACAGGTATGGCTTCTGTCCTCAAGGACTTTACAGGATACAAGGACACAGGAAGTCAAATGGGGCATGACATGCATCTTGCTTGTTATAGAGAGGGAAGTGTGAGTTACAATGGAACCAGGACACAGGGTCCCTAATCTGGTCTGCCCTGTGAGGGAGGTGCTCCATGCTGGGTGAAGAAATGATATTTCCGCTGAGATGTGAAGAGGAGTGGAAATTGTTAAAGCCAAGAGGGGTCCGAGGGAGAGAAACAGCACATGCAAAACTCACTAGAGTGGGTACAAAGGGAGGCCTAAAAGTGAGGCTGTAAGAAATCCAAGAAAGGACAAGAGTGATCCGGGTACAGTACTGTTTGGATTTACCCTAAGATGTTGGGAAGTAATAACACCCAACAGGGAAGGGAGCTGAGGCAATGAGTGGGCTTTCCACTAAGACATTGACAGGGTGTTTGGGGAGGCCAGTGTCTGAGCTCTGCATGGCTCTCTGTCCGCCATAACACTGCCTACCATGGGAGTCCACAGATCATCTGAGGCTCTGTTGCACCCACTAGAACATATGCACAGGGCTGGGCGGGGGCAAGTTTTACTCACCTTGGCACTTGCACTGTCTCACAGAGTATGCAGTAAGCTGTGAAATAGTAAGAAATATGCATTTGGTCTCTGCCCCAAGTTCCTAGCATAAAGTTTCTAAAACCTTTGTAATCTCCTGAGCAATAGGGTAATAGAATTTTGTTATAAAATTTGTCTTGGTCCCTTCCCTCCACACAAGAGCTTCCAAGAGCCTTGGAATCTCTGCAGTGATAAGTGTCTTCTGTACCCCAGTAAGATGACTCGTGGCAGAAAGCCCTAAAGTGTTTGGGCTAGAGTAGAGGAGTTGCCAGAAAGACAAAGGTAGGATTAGAAGTTGAGACTTTCAGGCCCATCACCCAAACTCCAGGGAGTGGAGAGGGGCTTTAGGTTAAGTTCAGTTAAAGGCCAATGGTGTAATCAGCCGGCTGTCTAAGGAAACCTCCATCAAAACCCTAAACGATGAGGCCTAAAAGAGCTTCTAGGCTTGTGAACACACGGAGGTGCTGGGAGGGTGTCGTGTCCTCACAGGGGTTGGAAGCTCTGTACCCTTCCCCCGCCCACCCTGTGTATCTCTTCATCTAGCTGTTCATCTGTATCCTTTATAATGAACAGTAAGTTTAAGCGTTTTCCTGAATTCTGTGAGCCATTCTAGCAAATCAGCACATCTGAAGATGAAGTCATGGGAATCCCCAATTTACAGCTAGGTGATCACAAGTACAGGAAGCCCAGACTTTCCATTAGCATATAAAGTAGGGGTAGCTTGGTGGGACTGAGTCCTCCTTAGCCTGTGGGGTCTGCACCAATGTTGGGTAGTTAGTGTCAGATTTGAACTGAATTGTAGGACACCCACTTGGTGTCTGAAAAGTTGAGGAATTGGCCATCGGTGTAAGGAAAAGCCACATACATTCAGTGTCAGAAGTACTACAAGAGAGTAGAGAAACACATGTTTGGGGTTTTTTTTTCCCCTAGAATGGGTGGACAAAAATGGCAATAAAGAAAAAACGCTTAACCTATCCCCTGATCTGGCTGTTCTCCTTGAAGGATTACACGTAGGCCCAGCTCAAGGAGATACACAGAAATACACACGATGAAAATGCACCAGATGTGCGCTTTACAACTAGAGAGCCTGAAAGTTAAACATCTTATATCTCACCTTTAATCATAAGCCTCACAATGCCATTTCTGACGTTTCTGTTTTTCGTTACCTTTAATTTTGTTCTTTTATTTCCCAGCAAAAAGAACCGCCAACGGGCTGTATCTGATTACACCGAAGGTTTATGCTTTTATGGCTACTGGTCATTTCCACATTTGTCTCGATTTCATTAAGCTTCTAAGAGCTATATTGTTCCTCCTTAAAATCTTCACTTTCACCAGACACAGAGAACAAATACTGTATGATCACATTTACATGAGGGACCCGGCAGAGAGAAAGTAGGACAGAGTTTACCAGGGGCTGCAAGGAGGAGGCTACAGGGAGGAGGTCATAGAGAGTTAATGTTTAATGAACACAGGTTTTCTGTTTGGAAAGATGAAAAAGTCCTGGAGAGGGATGGTGGTGATGGTGGCACAACACCAAATGCCACTGAATTATACACTCAAAAATGGTAAAAGAAAGATTATGTTGTGTATATAGGATGTCCATAAAGTTTTTTGTGTTTTTTTTTTTTTGAGACTATGTCGCCCTCAGTAGAGTACCATAGCGTCACAGCTCACAGCAACCTCCAACTTCTGGGCTCAAACAATTCTCTTGCCTCAGCCTCCCAAGCAGCTGGGACTACAGGCACCCACCACAATGTCTGGCTATTTTTGTTGCAGTTGTCATTGTTGTTTTAGCTGGCCCGGGCTGGGCTCAAACCTGCCATCCTTGGTGCATGTGGCCGGCACTCTACCCACTAAAGCTATAGGCACCACCACAGGTGTCCATAGAGTTAATGTGCAATTTAAAATAGACAAATATTTCAGTTGCACATGACTAGCTGTCTATTTCAAATTGCACAGGAACTTTATGGACACTATATCAAAATGAAAAAAAGTCTCCACTTTCCTTTTTCTCTTTCCCACCGTTCTTACAAAATAATTATGGTAAAGCACAATGAAATATTAACATCAACTGCATAAAAACTGCTAGACAGGCAAAAAAAATGATGCTGGTAAAGCAGATTTCTGCTGGTAGGCATGACTGCCATGTGGTGGAGCCCAAAACTCTGGCTGACTCTGTGATGCAGAATCTGAACTGGGCCTTCCAAAGGCAGGCTGAGGCTCAAAAGATAATACCCCAAATGAAGGTCTTAGAAGCAAAAGTTTATTTTGACCATCTTTTGCATTCTCGTCTGTCAGTTCTATCCTTCCCCAAAGCTGGCCATAGAAACCAGAACTCCCCAAAGCCAGCCATAAAACCTAAACATATTACTCCATCCCTCCACCTTCCTGTGTAAAAACTGGCCATAAAGAAATTATACAACTACTTTGTTTGACTGTGGGTCACAAGAACTCCATTCCAGAGAGGGCCCTGCCCCACACTCAGAAGGAAGGAATGCTACCCAGAGAGGCCACGAAGAACCTAGAAAGACCGGCCTCGCTGGGTTTCTGCACTCAGTCTATCAGCATTAACTCAAACTCTTTTTTGTACAATCCTATTTGCACATGGCTGTCCATACTTTGTTGGACCTAAGCATAAAAATGAACACTTTCCCCTGTATCTCTGGGTCTGAGGGCTCCGGTGCATACACGCCGAATACATTCATATGCCCTTTCCTGGGTTAATTTTCTGTTTGTGAGTTGATTTTCAGGGAACCTTCAGAGGGTGAAGGGGAACTTTTCCCTTGGTCCCTATAGGCAACGCTAGCAAATATTGTTACAAAGTAATGCAAAGCATGGGCGGTTCGAAAATAAACTGCAAAATAATGGAATTCGAAAGGTAAAATAGTATTTCACAAAAATGTTCACAGCAAAATGTCAAAGAACAGGGAAATGGTTGACCAAATAATCACATATTAACATTATTACATAGTATGTAATAATTGACCACAGCATACATGTTGATTATTTCGGTTCTTCTATGTGTTTATTTGGAATGATGCTCAGTGAAAGAGTACAAGAACAGTTAGAATATTGAGTCTTGGCCAGGCGAGTCTTGGCTCACACCTGTAATCCCAGCATTCTGGAAGACTGAGGTGGGTGGATCGCCTGAGCTCACAGGTTCGAAACCAGCCTAAGCCAGAACAAGACACCATCTCTAAAAATAGCTGGTGTTGTGGCAGCCACCTGTAGTCCCAGCTACTTGGGAGGCTAAGGCAAAAGGATCGCTTGAGCCCAAGAGTTGGAGGTTGTTGTAATCTATGATGCCATGGCATTCTATGGAGAGGGACCAAGTGAGACTCTGTCTCAAAAAAAAAAAAGAATATTGAGTCTTTACTTTCTTTAAAACTGTTAAATTCATTGATTTTACTCACATATTTTAAAAGAAAAAGCCTCTGTTTAGTGAGAATAAGTAATGCTTCCATTTAGGGTATCAGTAATTGCGCAGATCTTGACCGATGCATTCATAGACTTAAACTTTCCTAGATGGCAAGATCGGTGCATGGTAAACAGTACATTCTGAGCACCTGCCCATGGTGGCTTCCCCGTGGGCTCTGCACCCCATTCAAGGGGTGAAACATGAACATCTTTCCCTCTGATATTCCACAATAGCCTTCTCATTTTCATCAATGGTCATTTGTATTCATTTCTCTTCCTGTAATGTGTTCACTTTCTGACAGTGGTACTCATTTTGATCACTGTTAATGTGACTATAAAATAAATTCCTACTGATTCCAAGTGCCTAAGTATCCTGCATAATAGTCTCAGCTCCTAGATACAACCAGGCATGAATACAGAAGAAAAATTTCTGTAGAAATTTTAAGAAAATATTTAAGAAGAAAGTGAAGTCAGCAAACGGCCTGCAGGCCTATTATGTCTCAACCTATCTAGTCATTTGAACTATTGAACTCATCTTGAGAAATGGAAACAATGCACATATAAATTCTCCCGATTGATCATAAAAAATCAGCAGCACTGGGCCTTCCGTCACCCACTTTATGCTAATTTATGCAAAGTGGCAATCAGTACAGGTGGGCAGGGCCTTCATCTGGGCAGGGGATTCCCAGTTCTCCAGCTCGCTACACCCACCCCGCACCCTCCGATTTCACACTGACAGGGCTCATGCTGGCTGCCACATGCCTGGACCTCAGCATCAAAAAGCCAAGGGTCAGAAAAATATTTTGCTAAGATTCCTCCAACATTCTTCAATTCCAGTCCACAGTGGAGATCGGGGAAGGGCAAATCCTTCCATTCTATTCCTACCTGCCATTCCTTTTAGACTCCAGACATCAAGTCTCAATCTCAGCAAGGAGAACTCAGCTTAGAAACTAAAATCCCATGAACTGTAGCACAGACTTCCAATCCCTTAAGGGAGCAGGCAAAGGCTCAACCCCTCAGCTGTCCCTGCTGAGTCCCTGTAGCTGATTTCTATCAATGCACAAAGTCTCTTGCAGATCCAGGGTCCCACATGCAGCTGGTGAAGTTCCTTTCTGCAGGTTGAGACAACTTGCTGGGTGAACTGACAGCTTACACGTCGCTCCACTGGCTTCTAGCTGAATCCCTACTCTGATCCCCAAGCCAGGGCTGGACACAGGATTTGACTCATGCCCTGGCCACCTCACTACTTGCATTAAATTCTTTCTTTCTTCATTACCAGTCTCATTATTCACAGCAAACAAGATTGATTACAATATTATATTTTCCTCTGCACATTAAGTTGAACATGCAGAGGAATGAATTGAGCTACACGTAATGAGTTAGAAAAGTGTGTTTTGCTAAGATCCCTCAAACATCCAGAACCAGAAATTTCATGGCTAGTACCCTTACAATTACCCTTGAGAGACTTGAAAGTTGTTAGGTGCGTGTGGAGGTGTGCACAGCCCAAGGTGAGCACACCCACCCACAGTGTCATCCACAAACCACAAACCGTTCTAGGTAGTGTTGCTTCATGGAAGACACTGTTTCAGATGCTGCCAGAGCTTCCTGTCACACAAAAGGAAGCATCCATGTGGGCCAAAAGCAAAGTCAGCTGGAGACTCTGCTTTCGGCAATTTGACATTGAAACAAAAGACCCTGTACCTTTCTGGATTTCAAGGAAAGTCAGAATTCATAAAAGAACAAGTTGTCCTTTAAAGTGAGAGGGAGCTCTTGAGGTACAAGCAACGTGATCTGGAAGAAATACCCTTTGAGCAGAAATAAGGCGGTCTGGGTAGATGCTCCTGGAACTGAATCCTTCAGTGCACAGGGACCTTGAGGTTTGGCCAAATAGCACCAGAGTCTCTCTGGGCTTCTGCTTCCAAAGTGGTTCTGGGCAGGCAAGTCACAGCTGAAGGCCACCTTCAGCTGCCACCAGGGAGGCAGACATCCAAACTGCATTCTAAAATGAACACCTCCGTGGATGCGGCTCCCCATCTTAAGGCCTTACAGCATTTCTATGCCCCACTCCCTAACATCTCCCTGAAATCTGTTCCACGGTGACCGTCACAGGCCCTGGCTTCTAGACAGCTGTTTGCTTCTGTAGTACAAAATTCCACTATTTTTCCCCAGGAATTTAAAAAGAGATTGACACGCAAGAGATGGGCTAGTCAGCAATTTTGTATAGGTAGTGAAATATTTTATGCATTGATCTTGTACAAAGAAAATCAGTTTCTTCCTTTTCAAGATAAGAAAGAAACTGAACTTATAGTTTTAGGCAAGACTGTAAAGAAGTAGCAGATAAATAAACTGTGTATTTTTCTGTAAATATTAGGTATCACTTTTTATTTATGCTTACCATGGTTTTGACTTCTATATTCCATTGTTTACCACTAACTGGTTTTCAAAAATCCAACATTAATTGACTCCTTTACTTCCTAGGCTGCTTCTGCTCAAGGAGACCATCTTATATTACTCTGTTAATAAGGCCCTTTCTCCACCAGGCACAGTGGCTCACTCCTGTAACCCTAGCACCCTGGGAGGCCAAGGCAGGAGGATCCATTGAGCTTAGCAGTGCAAGACCAGCCTAAGCAAGAGCAGGCTACATCTCTACTAAAAATAGAAAAATTAGCCAGGTATGGTGGTAGGCACCTATAGTCCCAACTACTCGGGAGCCTGAGAGAGGAATTGCTTAGACCTAGGAATGTGAGGCTGGGGTAAACTTGTCTGATGTGAAGGCATTCTAGCCTTGCACAACTGAGTGAGACTATCTCAAAAAAAATAATAATAATAAAAGAAAAAGAAGAAGGAGATGAAGAAGAAATGAGGCCCATTCTCCTTTTTGAAGGCCAGAGGGTTAGGAATAAGAGCCCCTTCTGCTTCTGAAGATGTTCAATTTTTGCCATTGGCATGCTCAGATTCCCCGGCAGTCAAGAGAAGAACAATGCTGGGTTTGTGTCACGTGCATTCTGCAAAATGCTCCATAAGCACTGGGCAGCAAAGGTGAAATACACACAACGCACCCTCTAGACAGCTCAGAAATCGTGACCGGCTTAGCTGTGCCCGCAGTGCGACTCAGCCTCAGGAAGTAAGAATAATGACACCAGACAGTTTTCAACCTATTTCTGCATATATCATATCTGGATGTGAAAGGTGTGTCTGCTCAAGCCAAGAAAAGTTATCCAGAGATGCCAAAGAAATTTCTAATACAGCCAGGTGGGAAACAAGATCCTGCCAGTTAATTCCTGAGAGGTGCCCTTGGACACACAGACTGTTCTTATTCAGAAAAGTCCTGGGCTCGTGTTTCCTGTGAGGTACAGCAGAGGTCCCACAGAACTTGTTCTCAATCTGGTAGGACTGCAGGTTTAGTTCTTATAGCTTTGAAACAGATTTTAACAGCTCTTCTATGATTTCAGACAACTTTACCTTAATTGAATTACCTTGTGGCTCAAGGCCCCCCAATTTCTTATTTTTTTCTTTCTTCCTCCCTAACCACTCCCCTCATTTTAGAATAACCATCTCGTGAAGAAGTTTGACCCAAAGGATTAGATTAGAAGGGCTCCTGCTGAGGGTAAAAATTTACAGAGTGTAGGTGTTATTTAAAAGAATTACAGGCTCAGCGCCTGTAGCTCAGCGGCTAGGGCACCAGCCACATACATGGGGACTGGTGGGTTCAAACCCGGTCCTGTCCTGACAAACAACAATAACAACAACAACAAATAGCTGGGCATTGTGGCAGGCACCTGTAGTCCCAGCTACTTGGGAGACTGAGGCAAGAAAATTGATTAAGCCCAAGAGTTGGAGGTTGCTGTGAGCTGTGACTCCATAGCATTCTACCAAAGGTGACATAATGAGACTCCATCTCAGAAAATACATACATAAAGAAAGAAAGAAAGAAATTACAGAATCCAAGGAGTCCTTAAGTTGTGGTGGCTATTTCTGAACAGACCGTTTGCACAGTCAAGCTGAGGGAAGGAGCACTGTGGTCACCCAGTGGTGATAAGGGCTCTGGTATACTGTAACCTAGATTCAAAACTCTCCATGTTGGCCAAGGGTTGAAAGCAATTTTTACTCTATTGCCCCAGGCTAAATGTTAAATCCTAGGATTTGTTATCCTTTAAATCCATGCGTTAGTAAATGATTTATGCCCATTTGGGCTTTGTTGTTTGCACACTGCTATCATTAAGTTGTATAAGGGTTTCCAGGGCTTCTACCGCACCCAACCACCTTGGGTGGGAGCTTGATTTTCTGCTGGGTTTTTATTCCTTCGAGAGCTTGCCTTCTAAACGAATTTACCACTTGCTTAAAATAAATAGATCAAAGTAGAGTAAAGGAACCCACAACTGTAATTGCTACCTAATTTCATTTTTCAATTAAGTGGTTGCTAACACTGATCTGCAGTCACCAATTAGTTATGTACATAGCAGGGGAAATATGGGTGGCTCAAGTTAAACTAAGAAACCACCTTATTTATTACATTACACTATTTCCTGAATTTCCTAGAATTCTATCCTTTGCCTCCTCCCTGACTTCAGTTACCAACTCAGTGGGCTTTGCACATCTATGCACTTTTCCGTTTGCTTATGGTTGCAATGAGAAATCATGGAGTTTCTTATGGTTATACGGTCACCATAATTACTATGTCCCATTAAAATAACAGGCAAACCTACTAACACATTCAGTGAAAAAAATGGAGAGTTGGAGACTTGCCAATTGTAGACATTTGTTCTGAGATTTAGAAACAGTAACAGCTCTCTTCCTTTCAGTGGCCTCAAAACACAAAATTGAAACATCAAGACCAAATAAAAAGATTTTATAAAAAAATCACTGCAGAGGGAGTGAAGCCATTAAGTACACAAATTAGCTATTTTATCAAGCAAATCCCTTTAGCAAAACCATTAGCACTCACGAGCGTGGCTCACAATGTGAGGGCATGGATGTCAGCAGTCACAAAACAAAATACAGACTCGTGAGGTTTAAAGTAGAATGCAGATGTTAAACTATTAAAAATATAAAACAATGTTACTGGGGAGGTAGATATTATTAGCTGTAACTATACACGTTACCAATAGACAAAAACAGAGTCTGATGCCCCTGGAGCTTCCCTTGTGGGAAGGATGAACAAGGGTGAACAGCCAACCCTTAAATAATCACATGTCAGATAGTGATAAAAGCTCAGAAAAAAGTAAGCCTGGGCAGGAGGACATACAGCGATCAGGGCCAGAACTATTTTACACAGGTGCATATGTCTTCTGATTTCCCTTAAAAACATGAGCTCCTACAGCCAGAGTCAGCATCTCCCACACCTTTCTAGAAATTCACAAGAGAAGGCCCCCAAAAATGATGCCATTCTACTAAGTAAGCAAACCAAGCAGTGTTGACACAATGTATCCTTTCCAACCCTGAAGAGGAGGACTTGCAATCACATAGAAAAGGAGGGGAGAAGGGAAAGGAGGGGGAGAAAGGAGGGTGAGTTGATAAAGGGAGGGTTAGTAGGGGGACCACACCTATGGAGCATATTGCAAGTAAAAGTTGGGTCTATCAGGTGTCGAACACAAATGTCTTAACGCTGTAATTGGGTAAATGAGGTGAAGGCTATGTAAATTAGTAGGATGTAAGCACTCCAATGTGTATAAATAATCAACACATTGAATCCCATAATGGCATAAATGTATTCATGATCTATGTACAAATAACTTAATTTTTAAAAAAAGAAAAGAATGTACAGTTGATTTATGATTCTACCTTAGAATACTCGTGATGAAGAGCTGTGGTTGGCAGTTTTAAAATCCCAATGATTACTTTAGACAGCACTTTGCTTTAAAATTCTTTCCAATCTAGATTCCTAAAGAATCTTTGTTTGTACAAAAAGCACAAGAGGACTTAGAAAGTATCCACTGAAAAATACGTATCCCCATGTGTGTGTGACTTGACAAGTCTGTGGATCCTGAAAGCACGAGGAGACCCAGGAGCTCTGGGCTTCCCTAGAAGTGTCGGGAGAAGGGTGGAGAGAGCCTGCTGCTACTGGGAAGGTCTCACCTGCATGCCGAGTCTGTTTTCTGCCTTCCACCTACTATGCCTAGCTGCTCACCCTTTAGTTTCCAAGATAGGAACCTGGGCTAAAGCTTGTGCATTGCCTTTTCTTTCCATTGGGAACTAACTTAATGAAAGCAGAAAAAAATGATATTTTAATTATGCAAAATTGGAAGCTGAAATATGTATGATTTAGAAAGAAACCTGTTCATAACACAAACAGCAAGAGATTAGACGATCTAACAACTTGTTATGCAGTAAATGGGTAAAATAGACGTTCACACTGTTATACTTTAGGGAAGGAAGCAAAACCCCTGTTCTTATCCAAGGCCTTCCAAATTTCCTAAGTCTATAAGATTCTGTATCCTACAGAAGAAGCTACTACGATTTGCCCATTGTGCAGATGAAATAACAGGTTAAATAAATTAATCAATTCACCCCAAATCCACAGATACTTTTTAGCAGGATTGAGATTTTAGACACCAGAATTTAAGTTACTGCTCAAAGTATGTCCTATAATATGTTCTATGTTGTATGTTCTATAATAGCATATGCCATTTTTTCTTTTTGAGACAGAGTCATAGCAACCTCAAACTCTTGGGCTTAAGCGATTCTCTTGCCTTAGCCTCCCAAGTAGCTAGAATTATAGGTGCCTGCCACAATGCCCAGCTATTTTTTAGAGACACGGTCTTGTTCTTGCTTAGGCTGGTCTCAAACTCCTCACTTCAAGCAATCTACCCGCTTCAGCCTCCCAGAGTGCTGGGATTACAGGCATGAGCCACTGTGCCTGGCAGTATATGCTTTCTAAGTAATCATTATACAAACTAGAGTATTTAAAAGGGCACAATAATTATATATGTGCCAGGACAACCAAAGTACACCATGAGTATCATGGACAAACAAGGAGGAGTGGTTATTTTAATTACTACCTGAAACAAAAAGTTTCTCTGAGTATGATTTATTTATTCATTTACTCAGTAATTACTTATCCAGTACCTACTATGTACCAGGCACGGCACTGTTCTAGACTGTGAGTCAAATGGACAAGGTCCCTCCCGTCATGGACCTCACATCCTAATGAATGTCATTTGTGTGGGCATATTTCTACCTGTGCATACATGCATGTGCTATGCAATACACATAGGTGTGTGCAACAATGAAACACATTTAACATCTTTTCTCTTGTAAATCTGTTGGGGTTGAACTTTGGCCTATTACAATCTGCATGGTAGTGCAAGTTCTTATGGGTGGATCCTTTCTTTCACCTGCAAATCTTTAACATGAAGGTGTATTTCAGAAGCGTTAAAATTCCACATTCCCTAAGTCAGGGATGGTAGAAAAGGCTAGACCAAGATTCTGAAGGTCTAGACCAGCGGTTCTCAACCTTCCTAATGCAGCAGCCCTTTAATACAGTTCCTGTGGCTCGCGACCCACAGGTTGAGAACCGCTGGTCTAGACTGATGTTGCTGATCTGGCACTACTACTGAGTTCCACCACCTTGCCTTTTTATTAGCTCTTTCTGTGCTACGCAACGTTTTACAATGACAATCCCAGTAGGTCTAACGAGGTAAGAAGAGCCTAGCATGAGATGCAAATGCAGGCCCAGGGTTCCAGGGGAAGAATGGGTAAGGTTGAGCTCTTGGAGGTTCTCTGGGATGGTAGGAAGCCTGATGCTTTAATATTCGTTTCCATGAGAGGTGGGGGGAAGTGTGAGATGCATCACTGCTAAAGAGCTAGCTATTCCACCCCCACCACTTGATAACTGTGATGCCTTGGACAGTAACCTAAGTTCCTGGACCTATTTCTTCATCTATTTTTTAAAACTTGGGATAATAATGGAGCCAACTCCCAGAGCTACTAGGAGGATTGAATAAGATAATGGATGCGAAGCTTTTAGCCAAAGTACCTAGCAGGGAATAATCTTCCATCCTTATTAACAATTATTATTTTACTAAAGAAATTATGATAGAAGGATTCCCTAGTCTCAGCCCCCTCCACCCTCCTATGCCACAAGAAAACATGACACTGGTTGCATTCTACTACTCAAGTTTCCCAGTCACTGGATCCTTAGAAAACAGGCCCAGGAATTGGAAGTAGCCGAATGACCAGTCACAGAACTTCAGCAACAAGAGGTGTTCCCTTGCCCTGTGACTTCCTAAGGACCTTTCTATGGACAACAAGACCTTTAAGCCCCTTTTTGAGTGCTTGTCCACACAGGGGAGGCATACACGATCTGACTCATTTGTAACTGAAAATTCTAAATGTGAGTTTGATTTTTCTTTTCTGCCTTTCCCCTGTGAGCCTTTGAATGCCAACACAAAGCAATAACATGAAATTCATCTTTAAGGTATGCTTCTGGGGCGGCCACACAGAGAACTTTTAGAGGAACTCCCTGCCCCACCTGTTGGAATTAATAGAGAGGAAAAGGAATACAAGTCATCGTCATACAAGGGATGAACTTGACAAATTAAAAGTTGAATGCCTATAACGATGAACAATGTACAAGACTATTGCAGGAAGTACATCAATTATGATTCATTACATTTAACAGAGGTAATTGCAAGATAGTAACCTGTAATTGTACATATGTCATTGAGAGGCACAACATGCTGATGTCTACACATCACTTTCCTATAATAAAGACGTCTTTCTCTTGGCTTAAGTTTCTTCTGCTATAAAAGTAAAAGTTTTGTTATCAATGACTTCTTGCCCTACAGAGAATCACTTCTTATCTTTATGGAAACACTAAACAGATACATAACCTTACTTCTATTAATTTAATGGGAGAACCAAGAAGGTAAAGACTGGGCAGGGTCATAGGTTCAAGTGAATGACAGAACTGGAATTACAACAGCATCTTCCTACTTCTAATCTGGAGGCATGTTTCCTAAAACTTAGGTCCAATGCCTCCATGAGTACTGAGCTATTCCTCTTCTATCCAAGAGGATAAAACCAAGGCACTTTAGTCACTTCCCCACATCCTTTATATAGAAGAACTAGGAAAGTACACATTATTTTTGCTTGACATTAAAGAGAAGCCATACAATAGTCTACGACAGGGGTTCTCAACCTTCCTAATGCCGTGGCCCTTTAATACAGCTGCTGTGGGTTGCGACCCACAAGATGAGAACCGCCGGTCTATGAGAAGAATACAGCCACAGACTTCAAACACTGTACAGCAAGCATTTCTTTAACAGTTGTAAACCAATGGGGATAATCAAGGACATGTGAAAACAAACGGACCCTGCCCCCCTCCCTTGGTATGCAACTCTTAAAAGTGCTATGTAATATGTCACTGAAATATCCAACAATATGAACACAGTGCCTCCTCCCACTACAAATGTATTAATATCTAGCCAAGTTCAAAATACAGAAAGTGGCTAGAGGGGTCAGAAATAAAAGAAATCAAAGTAAGAGGTATCTATGGGATTTCAAGCCCCAGGAAAATTCCAGACATACATGCATGCCCTATGTGCTAGGACTTGGCATTTTAACACCCTACATGAAGAGAAGAAATCCGGCTTCAGACTACTAAAGGAAGGACTCTCGCATAAATTTCTGGGTTTTCAAGGGTTACTTTGTCCTAAATAAGTAGAGAGAGAGAGAGAGAAATGTTTGTAGCCAGGTAGAAAAGGAAGAAAATGTATCAACTCTTGATGGTCTTGAGCCAGGGGAAATTAACCTGTGATTATAAAACTTCAAGTCTGTATCATACCACATACACGTGTCTATAGTACTTCACATAGGGAAACCACGTTAAAGAAATAATCATTGAAACCCTAGGTCTTAGCGAGAAGCATATTTAAAATCATTTTGTGATAAATACCCCTTTCTGAATGTAAGCTCACAATAAATACTATAATCTCCATAGGGAAATAAATATCCAAAAGGAAATTCAGAAATGATAATATATATTAACACCCCAGGACCAATCTGAAAGACTATAAAGTGATAGTTTAAATGAATAAAGAGATGAAAGGGGGAAAATCAAAACTATAATTATACAGGATAGTCATATGAACAAACTGACTTGGAAAAGGACCTAAAAAATTAAAGGAAAGTACAATTAAAATTTGAAATCCAGTGAGTAGGTTAACCCCAGATTAGAAACACACTGAGAATAATATGGAAAATTGGAAAAATTATCTGATAAAATAGCCAAGAAACAGCATAAAAATGAAAAAAAAAAATGAAACAACAATCAAGAGACATGGAAGCAAAAAAAAGTTTCAAGGAAGAAAAATAAAGTAAATCCATATCCAGACACCTTGAGAAAATAGCAGAATATCAGAAATAATCAATCAATACTAAAAATCAGTATCATACCTATGTGATCAAAATGCAATAAAATACACATAAGATAAAAAATAACCACAAGTCCCCATATGTTTACTAACTAAAAAATAAAATAGTAAATAATCATCGAGTTAGGATAAAATACGGGTGGGAATTTAAAAAATACTAAGAGATGAACAACAATGAAAACTCTACATATCAAAACAATGCAATGCAACTAAAGTAAGACAGAAAGGTAGATTTCTAGGCTTAAATGCATCTACTACCATGCTTTCCAAATATACTCATTTGGACCATGAGGATTCATTTTCAAGAAGCGTTTCATTTAATAATCCTATTTTGGTTCTTGAGGCATTAACTTGCCTCCATGAAGTCCAAATTGATTTTGTGGCCTTTAATTTGGTGGCTGAGCACCCTGAGAGGAGAGCCATCAAACAGTCATCATTCCAGCTTCATCACTGGTGTATTATATTAAGTTCTCCTCCCGGACCATCCATGGTTTGCTACTTTATAGCCATGATAACATCATTCAATTTATTCAGCAAGTGTTATTGCATTTGCATCATTCCCCTGAAATCTTTTTGTTCCTTACCATGTTCCATATTATTAGAGTTATTTGCAATAAATGCAAATATACATAAATTTTGAGTACTGTGAATATGCTCATTGTAAGACATGTCATAGTCTTAAGTATATAGTGTTCACAGCTTTGAATGTGATGAGAACAAGTAACTACTCATCTTTTGGAGAAATTGATAATGGGAAAATGACTTATTAGGAATTTTAATAACTAGGTAAGCTATTAAAGTAATGTCTATTTTAATAAGACTGAAGTCATTTTTGCATAAGTGTATGTCAATTCTGGAGCTCAAGGGTTCATAAAAATACTTGGTTGGAGCTATTAGAAGTAGTATGTTTTCAACAATTAGTGTTTTTTTCGGGGATCAATTACCCTTGTAAGGTGGGGATAGACATAGGAAAGACAAGTAACTTCAACAATTAATGAGCTAAACTTTTTTTGTTTCTTTGTGAATTAGGCCCAGGTGAGGTTAGAAGTCACCCATCCCTAGTGTGTGAGACCAGCGTGCTAACCACTGAACTACAGCAGCCAGATAAGGAGCTAATTTTCTATTCAAGAATTAAATAAACAAACTAAAATAATAGAAGTAAATCATAAATGTAAGAGCAGAAGCTGATGAATCAGAAACCAACCAAAAAATAAAAAGTATAAAATAGATAAACTTCAGAGAATTTGGACCACAGTAAGGAAAGACAAAATTGACAATATTAGGAATAAAAAGGAGAATGTAAATGCAGATAATTGGAGATTTATTTTAACTATAAAAATGACTTAATTCCAATAGATTTAAAAACTCAATGAAATAATGATTTTCTAGAAAAATATAAATTACCAAAATTGACCCAAGAAGACATAGATAAACCATATAGACTTTAAGGCAATAAAATCATTGGTCAAAATCCACCTGTCTACAAAAAAACATCAAATTTACTTGATTTTACAAGTTAGTTTTTTATAACCATACAAGGAACAGTTTTATACAACATGTTTTTTCTGTATTTCTTAGGGCTTCAAGTTATATTTAAGAATTCTGTAAAAAGTAAGACATCTCATTAATGATAGCGTTTTCACTATTAGAGTTAATGCAGAGTAACAACTTCATTTTATGAAAAAGTATCTATAAAGGGCACAAAAACACTATGGTGGAGAGTATAATGACAAAATTTTAGAAGACACCTAAACTGGTCTTTAGAGAAAACATAAGAAAGCTGTTAGTCATCCTTATTCTTCAGACAGAAAAACAGAGTAGATGAAGAAAGGAATCAGAACTTTCTTTCAGCCCCCTTAGGACCTAACACACATATGTTCACAGTGAGATGAGGTTCAGGCAATGGGTAAAGACCGTGAGCTCCATCCACTGACCAACATATTGGTGAATATACTTCAGGAAAACCAAGGAGGACAAAGAGAAACCGACTAAGAGCAAAGATAAGGTTTTTCAGAGATTCATATCTCTGTAATTTAGAGACTTATCAAACTTTTGGGTTTCATATTTCAAATACAGGACAGCCTGGGGCCCAGAGGAGCCATCTTTAAGAGCCAAACTGCTTCCTACCTTTTCCTTAAAATAATAAGAATATAGGTTATTTAATTTCTAAGAATATAGGTTATTTAATTTCAAGACAGCTGGATGGAGGGAAGCGAAAACTCCTCATCCTAACCCCAAATTTAGGGGCAAAGAAAATGGAAAGAGCACAGTGAGTGGTGACACTTGGAAGGAAGGGCAAACAGGCCAGCTCCACATGACCACAAGATAAGGGAAGGGGTATTAGAGGGACCCCAGGACAAGGAAGGGAACTCTGCTACCTTAGGCAGCAAGAGAACCAGTGCTCTGTGCTTGAACTTTGAGAAGAGACAGAGTGAATGCCCAAGTTCACCCAGGTTAACAAACCCTGCTGACCCACCTCATGGGCAAAGAAATCAGAGAAGACACTCTTAAAACACATCGAAATATTCTTCTCTTTTTAATTCTTGGACTACTTGTTATTCCACGCTAAACTTCATTCCTGAATTGTATTCAGGAGTGACCAAGCAAATTGTATATTTCTAACTGTAAAAAGAAAAAAAAGATCAGCAGTTGCTCAAAATATAAATATTCAAGGTAAAAGAATAATAAAAGTTCACAAGTGTGAGGAGCTAAGTAAAAAACAAATGAAGAAATCTTTCTTGCCAAATTGGTAAAGCTTTCCCAAGATGTACTAACTTTGCTATTTTTTTGTTTATTTTCCTTAAATCTACTTCACATACACATAGATATCAGCAGCAGCATACTTTTAATAAATATTATAACTACAGAACCACTTTTGGGAGGACCAAATAATTAGAAAGTTGATTTCTCCCTGATAATCAGATAAAACCATGAAAAGTTAAGCTGAATCATTCACCACTTTGCCAAAATGTGTTCTCTTACTTCTGAATATAATTATTTCTAAGCTTACATTGTGTTGCAATTTAAAAGAAAAAAAGCACATTCTACATTCATCATCAGGCATTATTGAAACCTCCTACAAACATTATCAGGAGTCTACACTTTAGGCAACCTGTTATCTTTGTTTAATCACTAGCAATGTTTCTCCATGTTCTGTGGAGCAGGTAAGTTCAGGTAAAGTAGCTATGTGGAATAAAAGGGCCCAAACAGAAACCATGGTATTTTTTAGGAATTAGCATTTGTGTTCCCTCATAGCCTCATTCCTCCTACACAGCTCAATTCATCCTTTTTTCCTAAGTATTATTAGCAACTTAAATCATAAGAGCCACCCTCAAATAATAGCTTCTCCGGTACAAAAATTGAAACAGAATTTGAATGTCTATATGACTATTTAATGGGCTGTAAAAGTGTCCCACAGTACGTTTTCCCTAAGCCAAAGAGATAGTCCAGGGCCGAGGAGGTGGGAAAAGGGGGTAGGGATTTCTGAGCATTTCTAGGCTCCTTGGGGAGGAACACAATGGAAGAACCAGGCTGAGCTCTACACAGGAAGAACCTAGAGAAAAGACCCTGACTTTTTGGACTATAAAACTGTATACTTGGCTCACCACCCACAATACAGCAGTTAGGGAGCCAGCCACATACACCAAGGCTGGCAGGTTCGAACCCAGCCCAAGCCTGCTAAACAACAATGACAACTGCAACAAAAAATAGCCAGGCATTGTGGTGGGCACTGTAGTCCCAGCTACTTGGGAGGAGGCAAGAGACTCGCTTAAGCCCAAGAGTTGAGGTTGCTGTGAGCTGTGATACCATGGCACTCTACCAAGGGCCACATAGTGAGACTCTCAAAACAAAAACAAAAGCAAAACTGTATACTTTCTGCCCTGAGAGCCATACCCTTCACTCTACTCATGGCAATTTCCATTTGGCTGCTCAGATCCCCTATAGATAGAAGGCATGAACTATCCATGTTACCAAGGGAGACATGAACTATCCATATTACCAACTCCTCCCCACACAGATACAGAAAGGAAAAGATAAAATAGTAGCCAAAGAAGGACTTCAGAAATGGTGGGGGGCAAAGGTAGTGTGTGATGATTTCCACAGTGACACACGATACAGAGCAGACACTGTGGCAAGTAGAACAGAAGTGGGCCAGGGAATATAAACACATCTGGGCCAAGAAACCACGATAAATACAACAGAAGCAAGCATGAACACTTTTTAACAAAAGACCACACAATGAAAGTGAGAAAGTCCAATAAAATGAATGGAACAGGATGGGAAAAAAGCAAATACAAAAAGGCAACCCACAGAATAAGAACACCTGAAAAGGGCTGAGGCTAAGACAGAGGTAGGAAAACATAGGAGGCAGCCCAGGACAGTGGAAAAGGCACTGTACTGCCAGAACCAGCACAATGACTGCTGTTACTCTGACCACACTGCCACTACCCCTGCTACTAATGATGACAGTATGGACGGAGTGCTTGCAACACGTCCAGCGCTGTTCTAAGGATGTTAGACATATCATGTGCTCCCATTTCATTCCCACAACAGAACAAGTCTCCAGGACAGACACAAAGAAGCGACATCAGACAGACCTGGCTGGAATTCTGCCTCACCACCCACAAGTCAACCTCCCCATTTCTCCATTTCCTCCTATATGAAACAGGGGAGTCATACGTAACAGGGGTGGTGGCTGTGAAAATTAGAGACAATAAACGTATGTGCCTACTAGCAGCTGTTATTAGTGTAATGAATCTGATTAAAATAATCAGGGGCAAAGAACACAGGAAAGAGCTGTAGTAGAAATGGCAACAGAGAACCAGTAAAGCCAACAGCACAGTCCTCAAGGGATGGAGGATGAGACAGAGGAAGAATGAATAGAGCCCTGCATTTGGCTCGCCACCTCTATGAGCTTCAATTTTCACTTCTACCAAGTGTGAGTATTGATACCAGCCCTCCACACAGAGCAGGGATGTTGTGTGAAGCCCATATGAAGAGATGGCATCTGAATTAATTATTAGAAGCAACGTGTTATATAAATGTGCTTATCTGCTTGATAGATGGAGAAGCCCATTTCCCTTAATAGACCTTTTCTCACGTGGAATTAACACACTCAACTGGTAGAACAATGGCAAAGCCAGGAAATGACTGCAAAGTCATTAGGAAGCATGTGGCTGCTTCAGTCACCACTTACAGAAGTAATTAGTTGCATCTGACACTGAAGGTTGCCTTCAGGCTTACCTACCCCACTTCTCTCCTCTTATAAACCATGCCTCCTACCTGCTTTTCATGCCTCTCTGCAAAGTTGTTTCCTTTCCTCTCCAATTGACCAGATCTTGGTCATCCTTGAAAACCCAGTTTTCATGCTTTCTCTGCATCAAGAGAAACTGATCTCTGCCATTCTACCCTGCCATATTATCTTTTCTGAACTTGTCACCCTACTCAGTGTATTCCTGTGACAATCAGTAGGCTCCTTGAGGATGGCAGGCCATGTGTCTTTTCATCCTTTACAGAAACCTGCCTCTACCTCATGGGGTGAAGGCATAGAACACATATGTAAAGCATGCAATCTTCTGACCTAACAACTTTTTTGAATCATTACAACAGTAGCAATATGGAGTAGTCCAATATCTTAAAAGTCTTTAAAATATAAAATAATAATAATAATTTATTATTAGAAAGCACCATAATCATAACATAAAAGTGTGTGTGTGGGTGGGGGTAATGAAGATGGGATAATACATTGCGATGTTTCTGCATTCCAAGGGAAAGTTAAAGGTAGTGTGAAAAGTGGGTTGATTATTTTTAAATATCCATCTCTCCTCACTGGCCTCAGTCACCTCTAAAGCAAAAGCTTCCTGCAAAAGCTTCCTGACAGCCTCAGCCCCAAAGAGGGAGGAGACTGGGCGCTCCTGCTGTAACTGCAGGCACTCAGGTGTCCCTGGGCCGCTTCCATGCACCTCAGCAGGACGCGTCACTGCCAAGGTGCCTCTCTCCTCTGCCATCCAGAGCTTTGGCCATATTAGCTTCGATGTTGGCCTGCGCTCCCTCCCTGCAGACGACACTGACACACATCAGCCCACTCTCTCTGTAAACACGCCTCACTCAACTTTGGCAAAGTGCTGTCAAACTTGGCATTCCGCGCAGAAGCAAGCGGCAAATTGTCAGGTTTCTACAGGCTAAGACTTTGGGGCCATTGCAAGGCCAGTATCCACTTACAAACCAAAGCAGGAACCTGTTCTTCCTAGGGTCCTTTCAACCGCAAAATGCTCTAATCTGGCGGTCCTGATCTGGTGCAGGGGAAGGTGGCCGCGATCTAAAGGTCACCTCGCCAACCCGTGCACCCTCCGGGTGTCCCCCCTCCGATCACCCTCTCGCACACCCTGCGGGTCCATTCGGCTCACCTATCTTGGCCAGAGAGGCCAGCAAGATCCACAGGGTGATCTCAAAGGGAATCTGCACGTGGGGGTAATCCAGGGTAAACACCGGCAGCCGGCTTTCCTCGAACGGCGTCGTTCCGGGAGCCACCACGCTCGCGGGGCTGGGCGGGCTGGAGCTGGTGCCCATGGCCTTCGGAGCGTCCAGCAGGGTCTCCGCCAGGGCGCCCGCCGGCCCCGCCACCTGCAGGAGCAGCAGCAGCAGCAGCCGAGGCAGCGGCGCCCGCAGGCTCCGCCCGTCTCCCACCGCTTCCATGGGGTCGGCTCCGGGTGCTGCCGACGAGCCCTCCGCGCGCTCAGCGCATCTCGCCGCGGCAGCGCCGCCCGCTCGGCCGGGCGCAGAGCCGGACCGCAAGAACCACCAGCCGCCGCCGCCTCCGTGGGGCCGGGTCTTTGAAGCCAGGGGGCTCGGTGCCCGCTGCAGGCAGGCGCACCGTCCGGCGGAGCGTGCGCGGCGACCAGAGGCCACGGCGCGGACCCTCGCAGCCCTCAGCCGCCCTCCGCCGCCGGCCGCTGGCCCATGCCCGGTCGCGGCTCTCCGGCCGCAGCTGCAGGCCCTGCCCCGGGCTGCCCGCGGGCGGGGACGGGGGCGGGGCGGGCGCGGCGCCCGGCACCCGGCGGGAGGACGCGAGGACCCGGCGCGCACGCCGCGCACCTGCGGGAGCCTGCGGGGCCCCAGAGGCCGCGGGGGCGACCCCTGTGCTTCCAACGCGCCAACACCGCCTGCCAAGCCCCGCCACCCACTGAGCCAGCGAGCGGTGGGTGGAATTGCCGCGCCGGGTGCACGGTGGCCAGAGCAGTCTCCGCCCCGGAGGCAGCGTCGGGCGTCCTTCCAGGGAAGGGACCAGCGCGACCCACGCGTCGCGCTTCTCCCCTACCCACTTCGGGCCCCTGCGAGTGGACATCCCGGTGTGCTGGGCTCGCGGGCAGGCGCCGGCGGCTGGGAGTCGGGAAGAGAAGCCCGGCCCTACGAAGTAGGGGTGCTGTCACCCCAGCCCCAGCCCCGGCGCTGCTGAGGCCGAGACACGCGACGGCGCTCCCTGGGTGTACAGAAAGTCTAGAGAAGCCTCAATTTATTCTCCTTCCGAGAGTTATCAAGCCGCGTGCAAGGTACCCTGTGTGCGCTGAGACGCGCTCTGAGGAACTCGGCGTTCCCACGCCCCCAGGAACCCTTCTCCCTTCCACTTTGCACCGGTCTCACTCCTTGTAACACTGTCGAGTCCACTTTTCTTGTACCTCCCCCAACTCAGGAAAAAGAAAAACATCTTTCTTTGTTTTTAGGCTTAGAGGTGTACATGTCCGAGAGCATAAGAAATGTAATTATTTCGTGGAAAACCAGTGATTGCCTAGCTCGGATTGACTGGCTCCCCTAATTACAGGACGGGCTGCGGTTAAGGAAGGAAAGGAAGCGCCATCGTCCTCCCGGATTTCAAAGAGCTTTCTCTTCCAGCGTCAACCCTTCTGCTGCTGCCTGGGAGCGCAGCCTTCTTACAGCCCCAGCGTCTTTATCCCCAGAAACCAACCGAGATGAGTAGAAAAGCAGACTAGTTGCCACTCAATTAACTGAAACAATTTTCCCTTGGATATTTAGGACATAAAATCCTTCTTTTTGCTTCATGTATTATGTGTCAAAACGTGTGGCATCTGCTATTAAACAAACAGCAGGCAATTCAACCTTCAAGGGAGATTTTTGTTCAGTGTGGTAAGGTAGGAAATGAAGTGTCAGCAGAAGATACAAGGAAAAAAAAAATCCATCTGAATAGATGCAAATAAGTAACAGTTTTTTTGCTCCTTGAAAGTAACTCAAGGACAAGTCCAGGCTAAAATCGGAGAAAGGTTCTAAGAGATGATTCAGAGCACTAGTTCAGTTAATATTTCATAAAGCTTAAGTTTTCAACAAAAGTGCAACAGCATTGACTCTAACGGGATTATCTTCTTTAAAACAATTACGGAGCCATCCAAAAGCAGCCTCCCCTTCTTTCTTCGCTGGAAACATTTGTTAAAGGTACGTACCTAACATACCCAATGCGAGGAAACAGCAGCAAGTGAAAAGTTTTTATTTACTTATTTTGAATTCAGGATCTCTCCATGGGAAGCTCTGGACAAGGTACTTGACTTGTGTATTTTGTTAAGCATAAAAACCCAAAGAGAGAGACCGACATTCTTACACCCATGTTACAGAGTGAAGAAATACAGTGCAGAAGTGTTTAAAAATAAACAGACTTAACTCAGGTTTACAAATCAAATAAGGGTCTGGAAGAATTCACACCCAGGCCTGCCCACACTAAGGCTAGTTTCATCCCACCCTCCACCCTATGACTAGTTGCCCATAAACAGCAGGTTATTTCCTCAGATGCTTTAAAATAAACAGTGGGGAATATTTTAGGGATTGCTTTAAAAAGTCAGAGCTGAATAAAGTTTAACTCGTAGTAAGAAAATCAGGCCAGTTCTACAAACTTAGTGAAATAATAGAGCAAAGGCACCTTCAGAAACTAATTTCTAGGAGTTTGAGTCACACAACACTTTTTGGAATGCTTGTGCATCATAAATGAATGACAAATCAGTGTTTCTGGGACTTAACCACCCACAGTAACTGTAGAGATTACAGACTGTATGTAGTATCACTTTACCTTTATCAACCTATACTATTGAAATTAAAGGCTGTCAGCTTTTCCTTACATTTGAAAGAAAATGTCCTTTTATTCATTCTTATAAGTGGCAGGCGAAGGACTTAATTTTAAGAACACTCTTCTTCTTTCCTTAAAGCAAATGAAAAAAGAGTTAAATTATGCCCATATGCTGACAATGTCCTGGCAAGGGCATTTCTCCAAAGTACCCTATGACTAAGCACTCAGCCCTTCAGAATGATACCACCACCCACTGCTGTACCCATAGACTGAAGGTAGGGATTAAATAACATCTCTACCAGGTGAAAATCCTTTAGTGGTTTCTTAGTGCTATTTGGAAAGACCAGAATTCTCTTGTAACTTACCTGATTTGACCTCTGTCTTCTTCTTGCACTACCCCACTCCCTGCCTTCCCTAATCCCCATCCCATGCTCTGTGAATTGTGACCAATGTTCCAGGCTCCCTCTTACCTCCAGGCCTTCGCACATTCGGTTCCCTGAGCAGAAAGCATTTTTTGCTAACTCTTCTTGGGGTCTCAGCTCAAAGGTCAAATCAGGTAAGATTTGACCTTTTCTGGACTAATTAGAGTCCATAATTCTTTTATGCCCTTTGATCTCTCCCATACCTTCCCTTCTCAGCACTTAACCATTTTACTTTTCTCCTGCTGAAAAGCTCAGTGAATATGAGGACAATCTGTTGGTCTGTTTGACTCATTCTTTTATCCTTAGCTCTTAGAATAGTCCCTGGAACACAGAGAGTACCCACTCCATGTGTGTTGGATGAGTAAATGTGCAATTTGACCGGAAATCAAGCGCGCTCATGCCATCTGGGCTGCAGCCCTTTCTCACAGTTAGGTCGGTTTCGGGATAGACCTGAGCGCACCCTAGTTTCATGTGAAATGATTTCCTCCAGCAATCCCTGATTCATATTTTGGGATCTAATGTCTCTTTCTCCAAATCATATGATAATCCAATTACATTACAGGATTTCTAAATATTTTTAGAAATAATAATTACCTGATTTAAGATTGACCTTCACAAAGCATGGAAGTGTTTACTAGGAACTTATGAGTCTTCTCAGGGAAACTCATAAATCTTTTGCCTGCCCATTGATCTAAATTGATCCATTAGAATATTAGTGTATTTAGCGGAGCCCTTAAATAGAAATAACTCTCCGGAATCATGCAGCCATCAAGCAGGACAGTATTGCAGTCATCACAAGCAATCACAAAGGATCTTCGAATACTCTCTGGGTATGGGGGAAAGAAGCTAGGAAAATAAAGCTGAGTTTGCTTAAGAGGACATGCCTCATAAAAAATACCAATATGAGCCCTGCCAAGGAGATTAGGATCATCGCTTAATGCAGGACTGGTTTTAAATCCTCCCTCTGCACTGAAGGACCTGGAGGTTAACTTTGTGTCACTTGCCATACAGAGCTAGAAGCTCAGTGATGAGTTGGCGAATGTTGGAACCCTAGGAACTTCTGCATAAAGGAGCAAGCAGAGGTCTCCACATGCCAGCAAACATGTTCTCTGCAACAAGGCCAGGTTTCATGTGTCATCCTTCTTTTTTAGATGCAGCGCTGAGGCTGAGGAAGTGCTCATTGGTGGCAGTGGCCAAGATGCACCACAGCGGGGCGCCAGCACTCTCTCCAGGAGCCTGGCACCTCCGGAGCTCCTACTGCTTGGTCATGAGAAAAGGCACTTTCTGCAAATTCAAGCTTATTAACTTTTGATATTGAATTATCCTAGAATATTTAAGCGAAGATTTAGTATTAAAATTTTCAACCATGACATTCTTTAGAGCTTCAGTTTTCCTCCATATAAAAAGGGACTTTAAAATAAAAAACTCTGTGTTTATGAAAGGTTTTTAAAATCTAGGATGTGGCTTGGCGCCTGTGGCTCAACGGGCTAAGGCGCCAGCCATGTACACCTGAGCTGGAGGGTTCGAATCCAGCCCGGGCCCACCAAACAACATGACAGCTGCAACCAAAAAATGGCCGGGCGTTGTGGCGGGCACCTGTGGTCTCAGCTACTTGGGAGGCAGAGGCAGGAGACTCGCTTGAGCCCAGGAATTGGAGGTTGCAGTGAGCTGTGATGCCATGGCACTCTATCCAGAGTGACAGCTTGAGGCTCTGTCTCAAAAAAAACCAAATAAAATAAAATCTAGGATGTGACTTCAATAGATCTGCGTAAAAGAGACACACAACTACATCATGCATCATCCTGCTGTAAGTGCTCTGATATCATATGTGCTAGGAGAGATTCTCTGTCCTTTAAACTCTGCCATGTACCACCCAAATTCTGACATGCAATGCAATCAGACAACAGAAAGACAATCCACGGGCACTTCTGAATAGAATCCCACTATTGCATAGAAGGCTCATTCATTCATCAATTCAGCAAATATTTATAGAGCCTTTACAGTTGCTCGGCACCTGCAACTAAAAGTCTCCTGTTGCCTTTGGAGACGCAGTAAGTGGGAGTTCTTTAAGGGCCCATGACAAAGATATTGCTAGAAACAGGAGTGGGGAAAAGGAGTACCTTTGCAAATGTATATTTTGCTTACTATTCTAGAATTTAATCAACTACTACCATACTAGAAATAGAAATCTGACCAAAGCCGATCCTGCAATATAGGGAACAGAGTCAAAAATATCAGTCTTCACTTAAGCACCTTTATCCACTTCCCATCACTCTTCTATCTTTAGTATCCTTTAATATTTTTGAGTTTTCATTTATCTATCTGAAGCTCACTCTAAAAATTGTGTTTGTACATCTCTTATGTAATAAGAGTTCATGCTGAGAAAATCTCATCCAGTGTTTCCAGTGGCAATAAGGCCCAGACTTTTCACCAAGAAGTATTTCTGTGGTTTCCTAATAGTTCCCCAAAGGGGAGGAAACACTAGTAAACATGTCTCTGAATATCCATGCTTCATATAGCCTCAGAGCACCTACTATTCATATTATCAGACTTAAAAATTAAAACTTGAAAGCATCTTCAAAAGGCAGCATTATTTAAAAAATTGTGTGCTACATGATTGCCTTGCCTATCTTCTGCCTGTTTTTCATCCATTCATCCGTCCATCTATCCATCCAGCCATCTATTTATTCAGACAACCCATAATTATTTATTACACTTCTTGAGAGTCCACAGAGTGCTAAGCATTCATTCCTGCAGGAGGTACAGAGCTGAATCATGTGACTCTTGCCCTTGAGAATTACAGGACATGACAAAAAGAATAATAGCAGTAGCTAACATTTCCTGAGCACACACAATGAGACTGGCTCTTTTTCAAACACTAATCTACCATTTTTGTTAAATATTCCTAATACCTTAAAATTACAGATAATAATGATACACCCATTTCACCACCAAGGAAACTAAAGACAGAAAAATTACCTAACTTCCTCTTTGTCATATACCTAGTCACAATATCAATATAGGTTATTTAACCCCAGAAGTTATACTCTTAAACACTACACTATAGAACAATGATGTTGATGATGATGACGGCTGTGATGATGATGATGGTGGTGGTGGTAACTGTGATGTCATCAGGAATTTAGAGCTTCTAGTATTTTCTTTTTTTACTTACTAGTAATCAACAGCCCTATGTGATGAGTATCATTTCTCCAGTCTAGTTTAGGAAATACAAATGTGGGACTCAGAAAAGTTGAGAAAGTTGATAAAAAACTATTCGGCCTCTAGGTGACAAAGCCGATAACTAAAACAAAAGTCTCTCTCCAATCTTCTGGGCTGCGCATACACAGCCGTGAGAAAACCTAGAATGTGACTGAAGCAACAAGAGAAATAAATATCAAAAGTTGTTGGAATCAATGAGGAAAGAGGCTCCTTAAGCACACAGAGCCCTGGAAGCCCAAGGACAGTGGCATTTACACTAAGATGGGAAATTCTGGGAAGATTTGAGCAAAATCAAGTGAGATTATCTAACTTTTTAAACAGAATTCCATCATTTCTTTCATTGAGAATGGATTTTAAGGGCACAAGGGCAAAAAGAGAGATGCAAGTTAAAAGACTTCTGTAGTAATCCAAGCAAGAGATGCTGTTAGTTTGACTCCATATTGGTAGCAGCAGGAGTTGTGAGAAGCGGTTGGATTCTAAAGATATTTAGATTCTTTATATATTTTGAAGATACAGCTGACATTATTACCTGAAGGATCAGATTTGGAGAGTGACAGAAAGAGAGGAATCTTTTAGATTAAATGTAGGCCTTTTTGGTTCTGAGCAACTGGAAAAATGGAGTTGCTTTTTAACAGCGATAAGAAAGGTTGAGCAGGACCTGGTTTAGGGAGATGTTTCTCAAGAAGTTTGGTGATGGTAAGTTTAAAGTGCTTATTAGACCTCCAAGTGGAAATGTCATAGACAGTTGAATACTCAGTCAGGTTTAAAGTCTATATCATAAATCTAGGGTTTATAATATATATCAGAACAGATACATATGATAAATCACTGAGTCATCAGCCCATAGATAGGTATATTAATTATGGAAGTACTGGTACCATTACAGAAAAACACAACCCCTACATGACAAGAGTTGAAACCAAACTTCAAGCCACATTGACTTAAATGAACAGAAAATTTTCATTCCTGTAAAGTCCAATCCACGGTAGAGAAAGGGATAGATTTGCAGGTGGAGTTCTGCTCCACATTGTCGTTCAGGGATCTGACCTAAGAGAGGCTTTCTAGTTAGTATCTTTACCCTACTTGCATGAAGGTAAAAGAAGTGATCACATAGGAAATTACAGGGAATAGAGGTTCCTTCTGCTCATATATTGCTGGAAATAAATGGACGAATGGTCACAGTTATATGTGAGAAGAATTTAAAAATATAGTCTCTGACTGAGCAGTTTATTTTTCCTAGCAAAAACTCTATACCAGGGAAGGGGAATACTGGTCTTTGGGAGTTACTTGGCCACCTCTTCCCTAAGTAGGTCACCTATAAAGGACCACCTGTGAACTGAGTGTACAAGGCCCAAGGGCTGAGCCACAGGATACACCAACATTAGGAGATCAAGGAGCTGATGAAAAACAGGTAAGAGTTTGAGAAAGAACATTGGGAAAATAAGAAGAAATTCAGATGAGTGTTGTCTCCCGGAAATCAAATGAAGAGAGTATTTCACAGACAGGAGAGTGAATAACAGTATTAAAGGCCACCTATGGAGCAAGTAAGATGAGAACTAAGATGTGGCCTTTGACTTAAAAACATGGGAGTATGGGAACAGCAGTAGATGTAAAATCTTGACATGAGTGGGTTCAAGAGGGAGAGCAGGAAATAGTATCACCATCTATGTTAAGGGATGTTATTGTGTAAGAAAGGAAGTAAATGGGCCAGGAGCTAGAAGGAAACACAAAGTTAAAGAAAAAATTGTGAAAACTGGAAAAATAATAGTGTACGTGCATAGTGATGAGAATCAACCAATAAAAAGAGGGGAAAAAAAGAATGACTTAGAAGAAAAAAAGAAAATTGCTAAATTGCTGTTGTATGAGATGAAAGAGATGGCTAGTGCACTGATAGAGGGATTAGGCTCAGCTAGGAGCAAGTTCAACCACAGCAACTCAAGAAGAAGGGCACAGAAATAGATGTGATGAGGAGAGCATGATAAAGCTCTGGTCCCATTGCTTCAATTTTCAAGTGACAATGGGGTTGAGAAAAGTGACATTGAAGTTTTGAGGAGAAAGATGAATGTATGAAATATTTAGCGTGTGGAATGTTTAAAATTGAATTGATTATTTTAATGTATAATTTATGATAAAATGGCCACAAAACCTCATTATGATTTGTGGAATATATTCATCTATGGATTTGTTTATTCAACAAATGATTAGTTAACTGCTTTGTTTTTACACTTTGTAATTGACATTGATAACAGGACCACATGAGTATTTTTAACTAGCGAAGATCATTTTTTTCATGGACTACCAAACATTTTCCATGGTAGCACTAGCCTAAAGAAATTTCTAACTCCAAAAGCAATTCAACAGCCTGTAAGATACTGACCTTGTAAGCTCAACTTTATCACCTGAAGATGTTGCTCAAAATGGATTTTGCACAGGGCCACAGTCTGAGATTTCTTCAGAATTCTGTACTTGAGCAAAATGTGTATTAAAAATGAACATCCCCAGGAAGGGTGATGTGGGCACTTCAACATAAGATGCCAGTTAACCGAATTCAAGGAAAAAAAAGAATCACTTTATGTGAAAACCTCAATGGAGCATCTGAAAGCCACTGTAGGCACCCATCTGGGTGAATACCAATTCCTTCACTCTTTCTTATATGCCACCTTTTCCAGCAGAGATAATGCAAAGCTTCCTTCACAAAATGAAAATATAAATTCAAAAATATATTCAAAATATAGCCTCTCCTGTCCTTCTAGAATGAACCCTCAATCGCACTCAACCCTGTGTCAGCCGCCTCAGTTCCAGGTCTGTGTGTTGCTGGTCTCAGGGACCAGGACTGTGCCTCTGGAGTGGCAGGGACTCATTAAATGTTTCCAGATGAGTTAAATCCTTCTATCTTAAGTCACAAATGTATTAAAATTAGATCTCAAATGTATTCTGACAGTGGGAGACACAGAATGGATGAACTTGATAAATAAGAAATCAGAATCATGTGAAATCAGGACAAAGACATTGTCTAACCCCTCACCTAAACGTTCTAAGTGCTTTCCTTGGAAAGAAAAATTAGAAGGGCGGCACCTGTGGCTAAAAGGAGTAGGGCACCGGTCCCATATGCTGGAGGTGGTGGGTTCAAACCCAGCCCCGGCCAAAACCTGCAAAAAAAAAAAAAGAAAAATTAGAATTTAACACAGGACACATTACTTATAACTCAGTAAGTAATACTATTTATGTTCTTTTTACTATTTACATTTTTAAGTTTTAAGTTTTTAGAAAATGGCACCTATTTCCTATTTATGCCCTCTCACGTAGAGAAAATATTTTGCTTACTCTGGCTTTAGAAATTTGAGATAATTCAAACACATTGTTTGCAAAGATACCTCCTCAACTTCCACACAAATTATGTTTCAAATATCAGGGAAGTTTTGCTCTTTAAGATTAATTTTAAATGGCCGGGTGCAGTGGTTCACACCTGTAATCCTCACACTCTGGGATGTCCAGGTGGGCAGATCACCTGAGAACAGGAGTTCAAGACCAGGAAGAGTGTAACCTGTCTCTGAAAATAGCCAGGCGTTGTGGCGGGCGCCTGTATTCCCAGCTACTCAAGAAGCTGAGGCAAGAGAATCGCTTAAGCCCAAGAGTTTGAGGTTGCTGTGAGCTATGATGCCATAGCACTCTACCAAAGGTGACAAAGTGAGACTCTGTCTCAAAGATTAATTTTAAATGCACATTTCATGACATGAATTTTGTGATAAAATGGGAATGAATATATTCAATGTTCTTCTGGAATACACATTTAATTTTATGAAACATATTATAATGGTTCAGAAGAGAAAACCATGACATAGGCCTACAAACAGGTATAGTTTCCACGTTAAACCTAGTGATGATAACAATAATACTCTCCTATTAGATCATAAAAGTATGTTTAATAAAATGGATAAAACAAATTATCAATATCCAAAAACAGATTCACTTATGAAGGCAGTAGAACATAATCAAAATAAATGACCCAACTATGCAAAGTCACCAGCTTTGAGAATGAAATGTCACATTATAGTGAGATTCACTGAGAATTATACTGAAGAATTAAATTGTCCTTCTATAAATAATCCCTTTTCAGGAATAATCAACCAAGTATTAGACTCGATTTTTTATCAGCTCTTATATATATCATTCATTCCTCGATGATTAAATATAAATTTCATACTTATATTTATCAGATTTTGTCTTGAATGTTTCTTCAACTTTACATGTGTGAATATTTTTTCTCCTAGAATGAGGCGAGGAAAAAGTAACACACACATACAAATGAATGAATGGTAAACAAAAACTAATCGTTACAAATGTGCGTGATACGTGTATCTTCACAATGACTTACAATATGGGCACATTTCTACAGCTTCTTAGACTCTGATTTCTTTATTTTTTCATTTATAAAATCTGAGTGGTAAATTCATTTCATTTATAAAATCAGGGCTACCTTCAGACAGCGGCCATCATAATTGACTGTGGAAATGTATGTTTACGTGCCTAATATGAGTCAGCGCAGAGTTTACACTGAATAAATATTAACTGTCTGCCCAGTATCGGTCCTGGGAGTTCCCTGCTGGGCCGAGATTCTCTGTATCACATGATGCAGTGCTTGATGATCATAAATATTGGTCAATATCACTTGGCTCCCATATGTATCCTAGAGAATTGTAAGAACATATATTTAGATGAAACCTCAGTTACCTCACAAGGGGTGTCAGATTGGACAGGCAGAAATGTCACTCCTTCACAAGTGTGGGTAGGAAATGGAATTCTTTGTCTTTACGGATTCAAGGGACTTAAATTGCCAATGATTAAGAAGTAACTTGTGATTTTACTTATATTTTTATCACGTAAGAGATACTTCCAGAAATAATCAGGATATTTTTAAAAAGTAAAGGGGAAGGGGTAATTTTCCAGAACACCAGGCTATATTGTGTACTCAACCCCGCATTTTCCTTTGGATCTAAAGGTACATTAAACATCAGGATATGTAAATAAGAGATTAATTTCAGTCCTACCTGACTTAAGTGCAGGTCTGGCAAGGTTTAATTTCAGGCCAGTTGAGGCTTCTGTTTTAGATTAAATTCATGCCTATTCAAATTTATTTTTGGCTACTCGAAAACCTTGATGTAGCTGTTAAGCTCAGGAGTTAGTGGTTCAGTTTGCCAGGGACTCTCTGCAGTCCTTGAAGCTAAAGGTCAGCAGAAAGGACTTCCAAAGGCACTCTATTAAAAACACACACACTGTAACCATCAAAGGGGCTGCCCGTGAGAAGTGACACCAGGCCTGGGACACTGTTTTCCCAGATGCTTAGACTTAGGAGTTCCCCACGGGTGTGAACCAGGTGATCCAGCCTTATGCACTGGGGATAAATGCATCACTGACATGGAAAGGGCTCAAAAGCTTTTTTAGTGGTATTTAGTGGGGGGCGTGACAGCCTCCATAGTACTAACAAAGAAGGGCAATGTGCTTATCTCCGTTCTAAAAAACAGTATCTTCAATTCCTCCACTGACTAAACTCTGGGACATCTACCTGGAAAAGGAGAAGGGACTAAAGAAGGCAGAGCTCGGTCTTCCTCTTCCGGGGAAGAATAAGCAGCCACACGTGTGCAGACACAGATGCACGCGCTCACACGTGTACGCGTCACACACTCCCAATCTTCTCCCTTCCCATACCCGCATGCCAGATGAAATAACAGGTTAAATAAGTTAATCCACTCACACAAAATCCACAGCTACTTTTTAGCAGGTTGCATGACAGATGAAGAGAATGAGGTCCTTAAAAAAATCACTGACTTTCTCAAAGATCAGTGCCAAACCCCAGTGAGGATTTGGCCTCCTGACTCTCAGCTCAGTCTTTTCCCCCTTGGCTTCATAACCCTGGTACATTAGTGGTTCAAACAGGTTAATGCACTTTAATCATGTCCAGGTCTCTCTCTGGAACAAACTGGGACTTTTTCCACATAACTATGTAGCCTAAATAAAAATACTACATGAATAAAACATCATCAGAGATGGTGGTTTGACCTAAAGAGATTCCACACTTTTGGACTGTCATTATGAAATTTTACATTTATATCAGGGTACGTGAGATTTAGGAGGAAAGAGTCAGCTAAGGACAGAAGAGAAACGCAAATATTTTTCTGCTCCCAAAGAATGCAAGAACAGAAAAGAAAGAATTGTCCTTTTTCCATGAAAATACCAGCTCTCTCAGAAGCTGAAATTACATCTATCTTGACCCAAGAAATGGTATTTTGCAAGACACATACACACCCCCTAGGTTGGGCATGGCCTGGATTCTCAGCACAGAAGCCAAGCAGGGCCTTTACTGACACCAGCACCTGCTGCCTTGCATGCCCTATGTTTTAAAAGACACCCACAGCCCTGCCTGCCCCTCGCAAGGAAAACAGCTGCAGAAACAAGGCTCCAGTGACTAAGCACAAAAGCTGATAAAGTGCAGTCCCCAGGCTGACAAGCCTGCAGCAAAGGTCATCTGTGACAAGAATCTGTAGAGATGTTGATAAGGAAGAAACAGAATTAGAAAAGAAATCCCAGCAGATTTGTCCCTATTCCACACACACTCACTTAATCATGTCTTTACCTCCAACTTCAGGTACCTGCCCACTGATAAGAGAAAAAAAAAATGTCTCAATGAATGAAATAAAAGGAACATATGATTATGTCAATCACTCTTCTTCTTTTTCTAGATTATCTGTGAAATAGCTCATTATTCCATCTGGTTTCTCTGGATGGGGAAAAAAAAAACCCACCTCTTGTACAATCTCAGCAAAGTCAGTCACTCCCCCATTCCTACAGGACTCTGGTTTTATGTGGGGTCCATATCATGAGTTGTTTTTTAAGACATAATATATCACCTTAAATTTACTTATTCCTTTACCAATTCTGTAAATATATGTGTTTTATCTTCCCTTTATATTCTTGCAATAGAGGGTAAAGAAACTAAAATTATCCCTTAGGGATGGCAGGAAATGTGCGCTACGTGCTTTTGGAAGGTTTCTCTTATACCAGGTCTTCCTCCTCCTCCCCTTCCTTCTTCTCTTCCTCTCTCTCTTCCTCCTTCCTTCTTTCTTTTCCTCTCCCTTCTCTGTCCTTCATTTCACACATGCACACATACACATTCATACACACACACCCTCAGTGTGAAGCCACATAGAGAGAATTAAGTGGTTCCACCCGATGCTAACACACATCTAGCTCTACATAACTATCTGTCTTTCATATTTCTATCCTCGTTGCTCTTCCCCATCTAAACGAGCCACTCTTCCTTTCCTGTATAATCCCATTGAAATCTAATTCTAGGGTTTTGCTGGATTTTTAGCTGGCCTAAAAATTCTCCCTGATTGCTCTCAGCTTCTTCATATCATCAACACCACTTGCTTTGGTTCTAGAGAAAAGACACTACAGGATTTATAGGCTTAGAACAATGACAAGGGAAGTTTGGAGTTGGACTACAAGGGAAAAATGGAAACATCCATTTACTCAAAAAGAGTAGTTAGGTCATGTTCACAAGAAAAAATCATTTATCTATGCTTAAAACATTTTTAACAACTTATGGGCTCACGGCCTGACTGAGCCTTAGTTAGACTAGGTATGAAGACAATCAATACATACAAAATATTATGATTCACTTTTCTTGTGTACATGCAGCTCAAGGTATGAGTTTGGATACAGTGCAATCCAGTTCTTACCATTTAAGAACCAGTTCTTACAAACTCATTCTTAAGACCTGTTGCATAATTTGCAGACATTAAACAAAGCTGTAAAACCAGTTCCTCCATCAGGCTGTAACAAGAAGACAAGAGCCTACTTCTATAAATCCTTTTATTAGATTATGTAATTGTCTCTCTAAGTAGACCTACATTCTTCCATTAGCACCTGGGCACTACTTTTTATAACTGAATTGTTCCCATTTTAACAACCAATGACTTACTGCCCATAAGATGCTTCATCATAATTTATGAATCTAATAGCATGCTCATGTCTTTCACCAATATCTTGGTGTTTCAGTCCTAACATGCATTTACACACTGGAAAATGGGAAACTGCTGCCCCAGTCCTAGCTGTACCTCGATCCAAAAAGATATGCTGGGAATTATGCCCACAAGATGTGTACTTCCTTGTTAGATGTAGTAACATATTGAATGTCATTCTATACAAAATTTTCAAAAATATTTTGGAACTATCACAGCAAATTAGCACATCATTATATAGGTATGCCCATAGGTATTTGCACATTTCCATTGCAATCACCAGAAGACATAAAATTTCAACAAGGCATTAAGCAATTAAACATGCATTGCTATGAGAAAACCCATTGTTATTTCTTCTGACCAAGGAGTTGATTATTTTTGAAAAGCATCAAAAAATAACCAAATTCTGAATTTTTCAATCACTTCTAGGAAAGTGTTAAAATTATAGAGTAAAGAATTGATATGGGGTGGCACCCGTAGCTCAGTAGGTAGGGCACCGGCCACATACACCGAGGCTGACGGGTTCGAACCCGGCCCAGGCCAGCTAAAACAACATCAACTGCAAATAAATAAATAAATAAATAAATAGCCGAGTGGTGTGGTGGGAGTCTCAGCTACTTGGGAGGGTGAGACAAGAGAATCACTCAAGCCCAAGAGTTTGAGGTTGCGTGAGCTGTGACGCCACAGCACTCTACCCAGGGCAACAGCTTGAGACTCTGTCTCAAAAAAAAAAAAAAAAAGAAAAAAAGAATTGGAAATGATTTGGAGTAAAATAAATCCAACATCCTCAAATCCCTTGTTCCATTGTCCTTCCAGCTCCACACTTAGGAAAGCACTTCCCTGGATCAAGCTAAAGGTCTGCTTTCTCTATCCCCAAACTCCTGGAACACAGCACAGCCATGAAGATTTGAAACATGCAGAATTCATCCACCACTCCTCGGCCCCAATGCTGCCAAGAAAACAAGTAGGTTTTCCTAGCTGCTTCTCCTGACCTTTGTTGTTTTTCACATTTCTTCTAGTTTCCTTCAATTTGAAGTATCTGATTTCATCTCCTCTTCAATACTACTGTACCTTCCATTTAAAAAAAAAAAAAGCAAAATGCCAACAAGAACTCTCCACTATTACTTGCTTCTATACCCATCTTTTTCTCTTTCCCTACTACTACAAAGAAGGTGGATCTCAATGCCAGTCCAACTAGGGCAGGAAATTTGTTCTTCCATCTGAGCTCCAGGTCTCCTCCCCTTGAGTTGTGTCAATGGCCACACTACGCTGATTATTCCCTTGCTTTGTACTGTTCAGCCTCTCACTCCCTGAAGGCATCCACACTTCCTAGTAGCATTTCTACTAGGGTTTTGTACCTTCTCAGTCAGCCTCCATGGTAAGGTCCCCTCCTTTGCACACCCTTTAATTGGTGCACTGTTGATAGTTGGTCCTCACTGATCTGTCCTCTTACTTCTTATATTCTCTATGAGTAGCTTCACCTTCTCTCCTGATAATGTCCAAATCTGATAATGCTTGTGATGTGCAAGTCTATCACTAGCCCTAATTTCTCTACTGAACTTCAATTCATATTTATGGCTAACTGCAAGACAATCCCTCCTGGATAAATCATGGAACAATAGCTCAATATTTTTAGCACGTAAAATGGGATGCTTATCTTACATCACACATGCAAATCAATTCAAAATAGTTTAAAGACCTAAGTGTTAAGACCTCAAACTATAAAAATCCTAGAAGAAAACATGGGGAAAAAGCTTCAGGATATTGGTCTTGGTGACCAAAAACACAGGCAACCGAAGGAAAAATAGACAAGACTACATCTAACCAAAAAGCTTTACAGAAATGAAAACAATCAACAGAATGAAAAGACTACCTATGGAATGAGAGAAAATATTTGCAAACCATATATCAGATAAAGGATTAATTTCCACATATACTGTATGAGAAATAGGAACATCCCCATTCCAGGAAAGCAGGGAATCCAATGTGGCTTATCCATGGACAATATAACCCTCTCCTGGACATGCAACTCATGCAACTCAATAGCAAAAGAAATAATAACCTGAGTTAAAAGTGATCTAGAGACTTGAATAGGCATTTCCCCCAAAGAAGACCTGCAAATGGCCAAGGGATTTATGAAAACATTCTCAAGGTCATTTATCACCATGGTAATGCAAATCAGCACCACAAGGAGAGGATGGCTGTTATACAAAAAACCAAAAGACAAGAATGTGTTGTCAAGAATGTAGAGAAATTAGAATCTTTGTACACTGTTGGTGAGAATGCAAAGTGGTGCTGCCACTGTGAAAAAAAACAATATGGAGAATCAACAAAGAATTAAAAATTGAAATACCATAGGAGCCAGCAATGCCACTTCTGGATATTTATCCAAAAGAATTAACATCAGGATCCTGAAGAGATTAGAACTCCAGCATTTGTTATATAGCACCATTAATAACAGTCAAGATGTGGAAACAACATAAATGTCCATTGATGAGTGAACACATAAAGAAAATGTGGTATATACCCACAATGAAATATTATTCAACTTTAAAAAAGAATGAAATCCTACACAACAATACACAACAATGTGAATGAGCCCTGAGAACATTATGCTAAGTGAAGTAAGCCTGTCACAGAAGAATGAGAACTGGGTGATTCCACGTGCATAACACATCTAAAATAATCAAACTCTGAGAGAGTAAAATGACTTTGCTTGGGGGAAGGGAATTGCTAATCAGTAAGGTTTAAGGTCTCAATTATGCAAGATGAATAGGTTCTAGAGATCTGCTGGACAACATTGCTCCTACAGTTAACAATAATGCATTGTATACTTAGAAAACTATTAGCAGGGTAGAATCCAGGCATTGCATTCTTGCCTTGGCTCTTGGGTCACTCTCTCAAGCATCAGTGTCCAGGAGTGGGTTATATTGTCCATGAATAAGCCACATTGGTTCCCCTGCTTTCCTGGAATGGGGATGTTTCTATTTCTAAGGCATTTTCCATAGAGAGATTTGGACTCTACCTCTTACCTCAATGATACTATTAAACAGCCTTCCATAGGAGGGCCTTGAAGTGGCTGGGAAGTATGAGAAGGAATGAACCTAGCCTGGGCCATGAATCCTGGGGGCTGAAAATGGACAAAAGTCAACTACTGCTTCACTCATAATTAATGAATTTCAAATTGATACAAGATGGAAAAATTATTTCTTTTATCTATAAAATTGGCAAAGATTAAAACATCCATAGTACATACAGTTATTAAGGGTGCTGGATGGTGTGTTGACATGTGAACAAATTTATTTAGGGAAAATTTAGCAATTTATATTAAATTTAGAGAAATTTGATTCAGATCTATGTAAGTGATTGTATGTAAGTGACCAGATCTAAATGACCCACAATGGACCTTCCAGGACAGTCCCTATATCTATATCATTGACTGATATCTATATCAGTCCCTATATCTATATCATATATCTACATGCAGAATGGACTTGCAAGGATGCTGTGAGCAGCAATGTTCATGAAACATAAAGTGAGAAACAAAGTGTCCATCAGTGGACACCCTGTCAAGTAAACCAGGGTCAGGATTTATGTCCTGTGGGGAATTTTATGCTCAAATTTTTTGCTTTGTGAATTCTGATCAAATTTTGCAATGTCAAATGAGGGATTAATTTTGAATTCTCATGTATTGGAAGTAAATTTTATTATTACAGATGCAAAATTTTAGAAGTTGGAAGACAGATTTTTTTCCAACCTGAGCAAGAGCAAGACCCCATCTCTGTAAAAAGTAGAAATATTAGCCAGGCGTAGCAGTGGTGGCTGCTATGCCAGCTACTTAGGAGGCTGAAGCAGAGGGATTGCTTGAGCTCAGAAGTTTGATGTTGCTGTGAGTTATGCTGACACCTTGGCATTCTAGCCTGGGCAACAGAGTGAGACTGTCTCAAAGTAATAATAATAATAATAATAATGATAAAACTTAAAAATAAAACAGACTAGTATACAAAAGTTTAATGGTAACTATCTAGTTATCTAAAATTAATACTCCAATATTAGGTAATATTAGTTAGCATTAATATCTAATATTAACTAATTTTTAAATAGTTTAGAAATACTTGTGAACTTTATTTTAAAATATTGACTATTGGGTAAGCAGATCTAAAGCATCCAAAGTAAAGACACAAAATTTGTGCAAGGTCATTTTGGTCAATTTTTTGAATCAATAATTAATGCTTTAAAATACATTTGGAATGTCTTACTATATGGTCACATTTCATTGTATTGATTATAAACTCTATTTTAGAATATTAACTATGTATTTGCTATTAAACTTATGTTTCTCTATATCTAGACATTAAACTATGCCAGTGCCAAATCACTTATATAGCGCTAAAAACCAACCAAACAAACAAAAACAAAACAGTGTTGCATAAAGAGTTTGTAGGTGAGCAGTAAAGACTATATTACTGGTGGGCCAAAATAGTCCATTTACATGCCCTTTTAAAAACAACCTCTTTCAGTTCTCAGCTCCCCCCAAAATGCTTTCCCATCACATGTTTTAATATTTGAATGTGAGTAGGTGCATATTTTTTTACCCTAGGTATTTACAATCACTAAGCCATAGCTGGTCCCTGCATGATGTCACATATTTTGATCAGGGCAGTAAGCAGACTCAGATGTAGGGATTTGCGTTTTGATATGAGGCTTTCATCTACAGTTGCAGATTTAAAAATATCATTACAGGTGCCCAGTTAAGTTTGAATCACAGAGAAACAACGAATAACTCCATAGTGTTTATTGTCCCCTTTGTTTATCTGAGATTCACACTTAACTGGGCACCCTCATCAGTAGGAATAATTTAAGGAAAAGCCTAATGAAACTTTGCATGAAGATATTTTTAAGGACATAGTTTATTCTCAAGAACCCAAATATGTTTGGGGCTTTTGTTTGTTTTGTTTCTATGTTTTTTCTGGTCTTAGTACCAGTAGAGTTGGTTGTTTTCTGTGATTTTTTTTTTTAATCGTACAGGTAGAGTTGGTTGTTTTCTGTGATTTTTTTTTTTAATCGTATGGAGTCTATGAAGGAGCAGGTGACCAGATTCCTCTTTGCACCATCGATACCAGAAGGCTGAGAGCACATCAGGGGCCCCTATGTATAGAAGAACACACATAGATACTGTGGTTATGTGTACTTGTAACCTCTTTACTGGCTCCATATTCTTGCCTCACCTTTGGTTTCCTTTCTTCTGTTGCTTCGACTTTATTTTTGTTATCTTCTTGGGTTTTGTATCATTTTTAGCACTCTTCAAAAGTTTTGGGGACAGGGCGTGTAAAGAAAAATAAATAGAATGAACCTGCAGTCTTACAAAAATAGTTTGGTAATTCGACACGGAATTTTTTGTTTTGAATTCCATCTAAAATGGCTTTGCAACTAAAGGTTTACTTATCGCTACTTGGAGGTCTACGACACAGGCCCACGGTGAAGGCAGGCCTATGGCTGAAGCCACCACAATGGCAACAGAGTGAGGATCTGATGTGTTTCTATTTTTCAGAGAAGAAGATAATGTTGTCATTCTTCAACTGATTCTTCAACTGGCAGTTTATATACTCTTCCCTTTGTTGCTACTTCTAAAATCATTTTGTTCAGATAACATGTGTATTAATATGACATTTCTATTCAAATAATTACCTCCCCTCCTGTTTTTCTTCCTTTAAACTCTAAGTTATCAGTAGTGCGCAGATAAGCAGTTTTACACATCCTTATTAGATGGAGAAATAGGACCACAGTCCATATGGGATGTTTTATGTGTTGTCCCTTCTGAGAGTCGAGTTAATCAGGCAGAAAGTTAACTGATTCCATCGGTGCAAAGGTTGAAACTGGAACACTAGTGTGCTAGATTCTCCAAGTTAACTCTTAGCTAACTGATCGACTTTTACCAACTCTTACACCTTAGCATGTGTTTATGATTTGGTGAAAATACTTCTATTTTTATTTCCTTATAGGAAGAAGTGTTCTTGCACTTTTTTGGGCGGGGGGTTTGCAGTTTTTGGCTGGGGCCAGGTTTGAACCTACCAGCTCCAGTATATGGGGCTGGTGCTCTATTCCCTGAGACATAGGTGCTGCCCGTTGCACTTAATTTTTTAAGTAAGTTTTACCTTAAATACATCATCAATGGCAGCCTCATTCATTTCCTCCCTCCTCTAAGTTTTACACTAACCAGTGGGAGTATAGAGGCAGCTGGAGATGTGAGTACTGAAGAATGGCCCTGGGATCGGTACACAAGCAAGAAGAAGAGATAAAAATTAAAAGAAAAAGTTTTTAAATCAGTGTGATGACTTCTTCCAAAATGGAGACTGGAATTTCTTAACTACCTTAGTTAGAATGCCTGAGGTGTCTTTGTGAAAAGTCAATATACAGTATGAAATATTTAATTCCTTGAGTGAAGACAAACTACTGTAGTAAAGTAATTGGAAAGAGGGAACTGAAGTTTGGGCCCTTGGAATATGACCATAGAGAGAAAGAATCAGACAAGCTGTTAAGAAATATACCAGGCTACTCGCAGAGATAGACCAATGGTGCTTTTGCCCTTTTGTTATGCAATAAGCTTATTCATTGTTTTGGATTATTTCCTCTTGAGTCCTGATACAGGGTACAGCTCATATTTCCACTCCAACTTGACTATCATTAAAATAACTCCTTTCTTTCTGTAGTTTCTTGCTGCACTTCCTGGTTTCATCAACAGAGGTCACTGTGGCACTACTACCACGCCTACCACCACCACAACTAGTCTATCCCGCCAAAAGTAGAAACCTTCAGTCAACAATCATTTATTGGATGGTACCGAACATCACTGCCATACATCAGGAAAAAGGAGGTATAAAAAGGAGGACATCAGTGAAAAGGATAGCAGTAGAAAAAGAGAATAAAGATGTTAAAATAATAAATATGGGCCAGATCATTGGCAAAAGCATTGATGTCCTATATAGATTTGGTATTCTGATATACATAAATAGAGTTTAATAGCATTTGTGTAAGTATCAAACATGAACTATTTTTTCCCTAAATTTAATTAACTTGCATTAATAGAATCCTTTCTGTATTTCTAAATACTTTGCAGGGATTTCTTTTAAAAAGCCAATAAACAAGAAAATCATCATAAATCTATTCCTTTGAGCAATAAACTAGTAAGTGTTATTATCCATCTTTTATGAATGAAAATACCCTCAGCAGGTAGCAGTCAAGTCGTATCTACCATCTTCCCCTAGAGCAGTGAGTGTTTCTCAACCTTGGTTAGGAGGTCTTTTAAAAATGCTCAAGCATACGCCTCACCCCAAGGTCCATATGTGAACCTTGAAGGGAGAGGGGCACAAGCAGCCATCAGAATCTTCTAAAACTCCCACCAGAGCCCAATATACAGCTAAGATCGAGAGCCACTGCCCAGAATGCCTTCAGGTATTCAACTTAGGTTCCAACAGTGAAAAGAAGATTTGTATAAATGATTTTTTTTTTTTTACATCTATTTCATGGAAACTGCCTAGCACATGAGGGGTGATTTGGTTCTAAAAACAAACAAACAAAACATTGCCTGCTCTGAAAGAGGGGCTGCTGCTGCAGCTGGTTTGGAAAAAGCCATGAGGTTCTGCTTGTACCCTTCTGAGGGCTGCCGCCCCTGATCCGTGGGTCATGTGAAATGAGGTTTATGTCAATAAAGTTGAAGCTGGCTAACTACTGTGCCTGGCTAAATAAGCAAACAAAGGTGGAATAGGGAAAAGAGCAGATTGATTAGCTTTGCGTTCACCTGAGATAAGTGGCCTCCCTTTCTGGTAGGTTTGGTCTAGAATAGAAATTGTCTCCACAGTGTCCCGGCGCTGGTTTGTAATTGATAACAGGTGCCGATTGTTACAGGGACGTTAGTGCCCAGCATATTCATCCATTCTCATGACAAGTATAGGTACCTGATTTGACTTTTACAACTTCCCTCTTGAGTGAAATGGCTATTCTTTTCACTGAAATGAGCTTTTAATCTATATGAACTCTAGTTGCAAGATGAGAATTGTATTCTTTAAATATTTATTTTATTGAAATCTGTGGGGTTATTTTAATGCACAGAAGTTGGTAAAATACTTTACTACATTAAGAATGAAGTATATAAAAGATAATTCACCTAAAAGAAATAAAAGTGTGTAAGCAAATTGAAAATTGTTCAACTTCCTTTATAGTGAAAGAGTACAAAAGAAAATGCAAATGAATTTCATTTCCTCTACTAAATTATTTTAAAAATTATTTTAAAATTTATGGCCCCTAGTGCTGGTGAAGATCTAAAAGAAACTAAAATATCTAGCCTTTGCTGAGGGCCACATAAATTGGCAGAAAATATTTGAAAACTAACTTGATAATAGTTGTAAGGGCTTTAACAAATTCAAACCCTAAGTAATAGCAACCTAATGATAGTAATATAACACACAGTTCATAATATTATTATTGAAGACTATGAGAAAAATAAATTTATGAAAATTATAGAACCATTTGTAAGTATAGAAGAAATCTACAAAAAATAATGACTTAAAAAAAATAAAATTAGAAGGGCAGCACCTGTGGCTCAAAGGAATAGGGTGCTGGCCCCATATACCAGACGTGGCGGGTTCAAACCCAGCCCCAACCAAAAAACACTGCAAAAAAATAAATAAATAAATAAAATAAAAATAAAAATTAGAACAAGGATGTGTATTTATTTAGTTATCCACAAATAAAAATACAGGCATTTAGAAAATAATTGTGAGAATCGTCTTAAGCCCACAAGCTGGAGGTTGCTGTGAGCTGTGACATCACGGCACTCTACTGAGGGCTACAAAGTAAGACTCTGTCTCTAAAAAAAAAAAAAAAGAAGAAAATAATTGAATCCAAATGTCTAATAATACTTTAAGTAATTATATTTACACCTTAGGTATTATTCAGATATGCCAAATACTCTAAACCCATTATTTTAACAATTTGAAAATTATCTGGAAGCAACACACAAAGAAGTTCTCACCATACATGTGACCAAGAATGACTCGACTTAGAAATGCAAGGATGAGTTACTGAAGATAAGGCGAGGGTGGGAAAAAGAGTTAAGCAGTGTGTAGGATAGTCTTTGCTATAACAAAGATGGTGATTATTATGGGAGTTAAGGTGGAGAGGCAATATTGGGGGGATGTAGTCAGCCTTTAGAGTGAAGGAGGGAGCATCTGAAATGAAATTTGAGATATGTAGCAGGTTAACCAGCTACCCAAAGCAGAGGCAGCAAAGGGAGAGATCCATGTAGATAGAAGGTGTGTTGAGGAAGTGAAAATAAATCATTCTGTTGAGAAAAACATTCATACCCTCTTACCCGGTACTTCATTCATTCACTTAGTCCTCCAGGATCTGAGCAGCTATTGTGGCCATACTCTCCCGGGTACATGGCTTTAGTGGTAGGGCTCTGTGTCTGTATCCATGGGTTTATGATCCCAAGCATGAGACAGGAAAGAGGTGAATGTTAGTTGGGTATAAGCGCTACGCACAGAATTAATATGGGATGGCAATGTTCCTAAATAGTTTTTAAATTTGAAGACCATAATAGCTTTAAGAAGTGGAACTTTTGTGTGAGGCCCCTTCAGATTAATTTGCTAAAGAAGAAACCTCCGTGACAGCAACAGCCAACCTAAAATTCCTGAAAGGAACTGTGCAAAAGAAGAATAAGCACCTGCAGGCAGAGGGAATTTTTGACTTTGCAGATACACAGATTCTCACCTGTTTACTCTTCCTTATACATAACCTTCTATTCCACTTTAATTGTACCGTTTCTTTTTCAGATCTGCTTCGTTTTTCATAAATTGTGATCATCAACCTCACATAACTAGATAGTGCATTTTCTCACGGGTATAAAGCTTATCCAGGAAGATATGAAACTGTGGCAAGCGAGTGACCAGCACCTGCCCAGAGACATAAATCAGAACCAGAGCTTCGATTAGGCACCAAGGGAACATGGTACAATAGGGCTTCTCAGGAGAGGAAGCAGGCAGGCAAGGGGAGAAGGCAGGGCTGGGTGTGCAGCACCGAGGGGCCCAGACAGACCAAGCCTTCATATCAGAAGTTCAGGTAGTCCTGCAGATTGATTGAAACCCTCTGGTCTACCCAAGATCAGACACTTGATGTAGTTCGCAAAATGCAGATTCCTGGAGCCCAGCACAGACCAATCAGATCATCTGAGGGAAGAAAGGAGGAGTATACAGAAATCCGAGCTTTTCACAGATTCCCCAAGGAGTTCTTAGGCACAATGAAGTTTGGGAAATCATTACAATAAAAGGACATGGAAGGGCCATTTTACATGTGGTTACCTTTACATGTGATTACCTTTCCTTCTGAGAAAACATTTAGTACATCCAAATGCCCAGAAAACAACCTTTTAAACCTTTCTAACTTGTACAATGCTTCATTTGAAAGGCCTCAAAAAAAATTTTAATGTTTTTTGGCAAAACCAAGAGGGCAGATTCTCATATTCCTTCCAAACTAAGCTAAGATGCACTCTGGGCTGGTAAGCTGTGCTTTCTAGTTTTTATCTCAATAGTCTGAGCTGTTAAAGTGGTTCCTTCAAGTAAGTTCAAGTTCAGCTAAACTACTGGTTCAGACCTCTTTTTGTTTGGTTTGGATCTGTCTGCTGCTCTGTGCACAGACCTTGGTACAAGAGGGATGTCCTTCTTGCCTTCAAACCCCTTCAAATGACTTTGACACTTGATATTCATTTTTCTCAAACGAGGCCCAGGTGCTAATGTTCTGAGAGGTCTAGCATAGCAAAATGGAAGGTTCTCACTCTGCGTGTTTCTACAAATGCAACAGAGCCTGTCTGCTGACCACCCAGGGCCTGTGACAAGCGGTCAACACCTGGAGGTGTTCACCATAAGAAACTGGGCCTACTGTGCTGATACGCACATGTGGCGCATGTCTGATTTGTGAAAATTAGGAGGTGGTCAGTGTAGGGAGGTGGTCAACTATGGAGGTTCCACTGTATTTTGTTATAGTAAGGAGGTGAGGCCTGGAGGAAGGTCGGGGTGTGCAGAAGAACAAGGGATGTATGTGCCAGATGACCTTGGCCACTTCTTCATCTCCCCAGGATTGGCTCTGCAGTTTCATCACTTCTTTTCCCCAAAAGGAGGGAGTAGCCTTTTGAAGATACTGGCGGGGCACTCTCAGAAGCACAGCCACTGGATCTAGAGGAATCACTTGCACAAAACCTGGATTTTTGTCTAAAAGAAACAGAAGAAAGATTGGTTAAATTTCCCCTGATAATAGATCAAACCAGTGAAAACTGATTAGTCCATAAAAGCCTTTAGGCACAGACTATATTTGCTATCGAGAAAAGAAAGAGTTCCTTTTCAGCTACTCTGTACCTCCTCCCTGAGCTGAGCTAATTAAGGGTCACTCCAGGATTTTCAGTTTTCTTTGGTGGCTTCAGAGGGGAAAGATAGGAGGTGGCTTTGAACAAACAGGAACCTCACTCATAAAGCCAATCTCCTATTTCAAGCTCAGTTCTTTTGCCAGCTAAACCACCCTCACAGAGCAGGGAGTGGCCCATTGTGCCAGGGAACTCACCCCTAGGGAAAGACAAAATCCTAAAGGGGGAGGCAGAATGATTCTTACTTTTAAAGGAAAGACACTTAAATTATTGCCATTAGCCATGTAGACATTAAAAAAAAAAGATTCTATCCTTGTTTTATGCTAATATAAACATTGATATGATCATTGTTGATTTTTGTAGTCTGTAGTTTAAAAATAAATAGGAGCATTTGAAAAAATTAAAAGATTAAACCAGAAAAAAAAAAAAAGATAAAATTCCAAGCAAAGATTAACAAAAGATAATCTCAGAAACAACTAGTCATGCTGCCTTTCAGAGAGAAATATACTCTTAAGTCTTCATTCTTTATCACTGGCAATAACAAGACCAAACTTCAGGGGCTGGATCCACAGGTGGAAGGAAACAGCGTGTACTTAGAAAACCTGGAGTTTTCCAAATTGTAGCTGCAGCCGTCTCTAGTCTTAAAAGACTTCTGATGATTCCAAAAGCCTCTCAGCACTCTCCCCTACCTTACAGCCTGACAGTGCGTACCCATTGACTTTTTTCATGGTCTTTGGGTGTCACCTAATAATTCTGTCCTCAACACCCACATGCCATCCCCAAGCCTGAAAGCATTTTATGAAAGGATTGAAGAAGAGCCAAATGGAAAGTTAAACAGGCAGAAAGCATAGCAAGAGATTACAATATGTATGTTTTGTAGGGCTGCATGATGTGTGAAAAAACTATGCACAAGTTTACTTTGGTTTTAAAAAGTTACTAATAAATGTACTAAAGTTACAAACTTCAAATTCAAACACTCAGTTCTTTCTCTAAAGTTTTAAGCTCAGCTTTAAAAGCATGATTTTAACAATCACTTTTAAGAAGGACTTTGGCTAATGTTCTGTCTCCTTTAAAGAGGAAACTTTCTCTTACCATAGTAAACTGATATTCTAAGTTTAATATGTCAATGCTTTAAGTTAAAACCTTCCAAAATTAAAAGAAAAAACTCTTAAAAATTTGGTGAATCAAACTTATAACTACTGAGAAACTTAAGTTCTCTTAAACTTCTTAGCCTTACTATGCAGACTGTTTACCAATGTGAATCTATTTCAATTGCGGAAAACATAATCTAAATTGAAATTATAAAGCTAACCTATTGTTTCTATCAGTTTAAAATTTCTAACAACAAAAAGTATCAATCATGCACAAATTCCTTATTTCAAAGACATTAATACTATATTTAGTTTTAAGTCTTCCCACCATTAAAAAATGTTTACCCAAACAGTAATGGCATTTCACACCATTTGGGAGTTAGTTTTCCATGCAGTTTTAGAGGGTGGCTTCTCAGCTTGGTGAGTTTCTCGATGACCAGGAGATTTCAGGCAAGACATGACTAATACTTGTTTCTGGCCCAAGTGGGACATATCTGACCTTATTTGTGACAGCTGCGTCAATACTTCATGCTCAAAGGAGGTCATCAGGTAGTTGCAGCGTCCACAAGGACTAATTACTTGGGAAAGACCCCCCAAAATTGCACTAAAACCCAGAGGGTTAATTAGACTATGCATTTACTTGGCTCTTCTGAGATTTTTTTTAAACTCTAAAGGATGTAGGATCTGGTGTCTCCTCTATTCTTTTGCTAATATTTTCTTTTCTCTTACTGATTGTTATTAAATGATATCTGCTTGAATGTTGACTCTCTTTTCATAGGTTTGTATGAATATTTGATCACAATTTTCACAATCATTCTACAAACACTGAGATTGAGAATAATGTTGAGAGGCCACCTAAAGAGCTATTTAGACTTGATTCACTACACTACATGCAGCAATAAATTAAAAAGGTCCTTTGTAAAGAGTTACCTCCATGCTACCTTAACTAGTCATTTTAGCTATGTTTTGTTTACCCCCTCAAATCTTGCTACTGTTATTATCTACAATTCTTGCTACTGCCAGAAATGAACTATGTTTGTGTGAGTATAAAGTCTGGTAAATATAATGAATGGTTGATAATTTTTAGTGTGAGAGGAAAAAATTTAAAGCAAGAATTTCACAGCTTCCTTACCCACCCACCCGACCTGCTGGGGAAAATTTTGCTCTTGGGTAATGACATTCAGCCTTTCCTCAGCCATAGCAGCCTTACCCAGTTCCTGGACCACAGTATGCATACTGTGTGAAGAAGAAAAGAAACTTAGAAAGGGAGAAAGATCACTTGTTGCAAAGAAGAAAGATTAGATCCAAAAAGAAAGAGAGAAAGGATAAAAGCAGAATCTAAACCTGCCATGGTAGCTGGCACTGGAACATAATTTCGAGTTTGGACAAAAATGTGACTTCAGGTACCAGCAGATTGTGGCAACTGCAAAGGGGAAGAGAGATAAGAAATTGGTTTCAAAGTGTTTTAATGCATTTGTCTTTGTATTTTCTTTATTTTTGGCCTTTTCATAATAGAAAGATAAAATAATAAAAAAAATGTTTTTCAGGTTTTTTTTTTTACTGACAGAGTATTGTATCTTTCTCTCCACATCTGTGGTGAGGATAGATTTGAGGGCTGAACGAGCCATGTTGGCTTTGTACAGATTACATTATTATGATTATCATTGTCATTATTCAATTCCAAATAAGTAGGGAGAAGCAGGGGATGTCATGGAATCCATGCCAACAGAAAAAGTGAGTTCATGCAATGAAGAACAGTCCATCAGAATGAAAAGAATTAAGAAAAAGGCATGAGCCAAGCTACGAATGTGCTGAGTATATGTTTATGTTTTATTCTAGGCACTGTTATCGTATAGTGTTATAAACAAAATCCTGCCTTCAAGGGGACCACAGTCTAGTGGGGGAAATATTCAAACATCCTGAACATAGCAAATGAGAAGTGTTATATTATAAAAAAAAAAAAAAATTAATGTTATATAGAACTTCTTCTATAGAACATCTATATAGAACTTCTTCTAACTAATGTTATATAAAACTTCTTCTATATATAATATGATTCATTTTTGCTAAAAGGATTAGAAACCAACTTCATGGGCAGCACCTGTGTTTCAAGGAGTAGGGCGCCAGCTCCATATGCTGGGGATGGCAGGTTCAAGCCCGGGCCTGGCCAAAAACTGCAAAAAAAAAAAAAAAAAAAAAAGAAAAAGAAAAGAAAAAGAAACCAACTTCATAAAGGAAATAGAAGAGTTCTATGATCCTGGAGGTATAGATTAAATTTAGACTGGTATAGCTGCAGGAAGGGAAAAGGTCACAATTTCATCTTTGTGATAACAAATATATTCCACTGTTGTGCTTCCTGCTACATATAAAAATTTTATATACATATATAAATGAATGCTTCCTCAGTGACAATATCAAGCAACGTAATATTGTGTGATTGAAATTTCAGAAGACGAGAAAGAAAAAAAGGCAGAAAAATATTTTAAATAATGGCTAAAATTTTCTTAAATTTGGGTAAAAATATCAACATATAAATCTGAGAATCTTAGTGAAACTCGAGTACCCCCTTTGGAATAGTGCAGACAAAAGGCAAGAGCATGTAGGTCTCACTTTTTCTCCAAAAGGGGTTTAAGATACACACTGTCAGTGGCTACATAATGGCCTGGTTTCTAATGTACTTGCATCTGGGAGCTAATAAGAGCCGGAGGCTGGCATCTTATGAAACTACCCCCTGTCTTACATCAGAGATAAATTCAGGCCTATCCATTCTTTCTGGAATGAGATGGGTCACGAACTGAGGACAACTTCCAAAGTTCCTATTTAAGGTACTCCTTTCTTAATAAGCTAGTTCTGGAACTTGAGAAAGGCTTTGCAATCTTGAGTGACCCAAGGTCAAGGAAAGCAACCAGATGAATACATACATAATGGACCTACTAGCAACAGCTCATTCTCCATGATCAGAAGTTACAGCTTGAATATGAATACAGGCATCTGGCATAACTCCTCTCTTCTCTTTGATGAGGAGCAAGGGAAAGATAAACACTCTCACCCAGCTCCATCATAAACATAGGTCGAAAGTACTACAACATATATCCAAAACCCCAACCTTTCTAGCTACATCTGAAGAGCTTGGCTCCTGTCATACCAGTGTCAGGGTTCTGACAAGACATGGCACACCCCAAGCTCCAAGGAGTTACTAAACCAGAGACAGCAGTCTGTATAAACACAAACATTTTCAGAGGCACCTTACAAATCTTTGGCCAGAAAAATAGGTGAAAACTTTTCTGACATAAGGTTCTTCTAGGAAGAATTAGAGTGGTAGTTATCTAATGTGCAAAAACCAATACAGATGATAAAGGAAAAATGAAAAAACAGAAATATATACCAAACAGAAGAACAAATACCCCGACTTTATCATTACACAATCTGTGCATGAAAGAAAATATCACATGTAATACAAATTAGTAAAATATTATATATCAATTAAAAAGAGAATAAAACAAATGCTCAGAAACCCAAATGAAGTGGATTTTTATAATTTACCAAACAGAGAATTCAAAATAATAGTTACAAATACGCTCAGAGAGGTCAAGACAGTAATGGAAGAACCAGTTGAGAACTTTAACAAAAAGTTAGAAAGTATTAAAAAGTACTAAGTGAAATTCACATATCTGAAGAATTCTAGAACTGAATTGAAAAAGTCAATAGAGGAGCCCCCAAACAGACTAAATCAGTAAAAAGGATCAATAAAGTTAAAGAGAAATGACTGAAAATCATCTAGTCTGAGGAGCACAAAGAATAAACAAGAGTAAAGATAGCTAAAGGGACATCATCGAGCAGAATGGCACCATTGTCGGTGTGCCAGAAGGAAAAACAAGAAAGGGGCAGAAAATATATTCAAAGAAATAATAGCAGAATAATTTAGTCCCATTTGTTTATTGTTGCAGTTGTTGCTATTGCCATGGCAGTCTTACTCATAAAGTCTTTCCCCAGGTCAATATCTTCCAGCATTTTTCCAATTCTTTCATTGAGGATTTTTAATGTCTTGTGCCTTAAATTTAAGTCCTTTGTCCATCTTGACTCAATTTTTTGTGAGTGGAGAAAGGTGCGCATCCAGAATCCATCTTTTACATATATCCATTATATAATTCTCCCAGCACCATTTATTGAATAGGAAGTCTTTCCCCCAGTGAATGCTCTTGTTTGGTTTATCAAAGATTAGATAGCTGTAAGTTGTTGGTTTCATTTCCAGGTTTTCTATATGATTCCAAGTATCTATGTCTCATTTTTGTGCCAGTACCATGCTGTCTTGACCACTATGGCCTTGTAATACAGCCTAAAATCTGGTATGGTGATACCCC
>CAUYRH010105120.1:0-63392 GCA_963574655.1 Perodicticus potto
GAGGTTTTTTCTGATTCCATATAAAACAAAGAGTTATTTTTTCGAGATCTTTAAAATATGATAATGGAGCTTTAATGGGAATTGCATTAAAATTATATATTGCTTTGGATAGTATAGACATTTTAACAATGTTGATTCTTCCCAGCCATGATCATGGTATGTTTTTCCATTTGTTAACATTTTCAGCTATTTCTTTTCTTAAAGTTTCATAGTTCTCTTTGTACAGATCTTTCACCTCCTTTGTAGATAAACTCCCAAATATTTCATCTTCTTTGTCACTACTGTGAAAGGAATTGAGTCCTTGACTATTTTTTTGGTTTGGTTATTGTTGGTATATATAAAGGCTATAGATTTATGAGTGTTGATTTTGTGGCCTGAGACATTGCTGTATTCCTTTATCACTTCTAAAAGTTTTGTAGTAGAATCCCTGGTGTTTTCCAGATATACAATCATATCACCTGCGAAGAGTGAAAGTTTGATCTCTTCTGACCCTATGTGGATACTCTTGATTGCCTTTTCTTCCGTGATTGCAATGGGTAAAACTTCATATGATGTTGAAGAGCAATGGAGACAATGGGCAACCTTGCCTGGTTCCTGATCTGAGTGGAAATGGTTTCAATTTAACTCCATTGAAATCAATATTGGCTGTGAATTTGCTGTAGATGACCTCTATCAGTTTAAGAAATGTCCCTTCTATACCAATTTTCTTAAGTGTTCTGATCATGAAGGGATGCTGGATATTGTCAAAAGCATTTTTTGAATCAATTAAAAGAATCATATGGTCTTTATTTTTTAATTTGTTTATGTGCTGAATTACACTTATAGATTTATGTATATTGAAACAGCCTTGAGACCCTGGGATAAAGCGCACTTGGTCATGGTGTATAATTTGTTTGACGTGTTGTTGGATTCTGTTTGTTAGTATCTTGTTAAATATTTTTGCATCAATATTCACGAGTGATACTGGTCTATAGTTTTCTTTTCTTGTTGGGTCTCTCCCTGGTTTAGGGATCAAGGTGATGTTTGCTTCATAGAATGTGTTGAGTAGTTTTCCTTCTCTTTTTATATTTTGGAAGAGGTTTAGTAATATAGGTACAAGTTCTTCTTTAAAGGTTTGGTAGAATTCTGATGTGAAGCCATCTGGTCCCGGGCTTTTCTTTTTAGGGAGATTTTTTATAGTTGATGCTATCTCAGAACTTTATATAGGCCTTTTCACGTTTCCTCCACGTTCTGGCTAAGTCTTGGTAGGTGGTGTGCTCCCAAGTATTGATCAATTTCCTTCAGATTTTCATATTTCTGAGAGTAGAGTTTCTTGTAATATTCATTAAGGAGTTTTTGAATTTCTGAGTGGTCTGTTGTTAATTCTTCTTTACCTTTTCTGTTTGATGAAATTAGAAATTTTACTCTGTTTTTTCCTGGCTAGGTTAGCCAAAGGTTTATCTATTTTATTGACCTTTTCAAAAAACCAAGTTTTTGATTTGTTGATCTGTTGCATAATTCTTTTGTTTTCAATTCCATTTAATTCTGCTCTAATTTTGGTTATTCCTTTTCTTCTTCTCAGTTTGGGGTTGCATGTTCTTCTTTCTCCAGTTGCTTAAGATGTCCCATTAAGTTGTTAACTTCCTCTCTTTCCGTTTTCTTGAGGAAGGCTTGCCGTGCTATAAATTTCCCTCTTAGGACTGCCTTTGCAGCCTCCCAGAGGTTCTGAAAATTTGTGTCTTCATTGTCATTTCGTTCCAAAAATTTGGTAATTTCCTTCTTAATCTCGTCTATGACCCATATATCCTTCAACATAAGGTTATTTAATTTCCATGTTTTTGTATGAGTATGCAGATTCCTGTTGCTAAGGATTTCAAATTTTATTTCATGATGGTTGGAGAAGATGCAAGGAACAAATTCTAATTTTTTAAATTTGTTGAAGTTAGACATGTGACCTAAGATGTGATTAATTTTGGAGTATGTTCCATGGGGTGATGAGAAGAATGTGTATTCAATTTTATTAGGATGAAATGTTCTGTAGATGTCTGTTAAGTCCAGTTGTTGAATGGTTAAGTTTAAATCTGAAATTTCTTTACTTAGCCTCTTTTGGAGGATCTATCCAACACTGCTAAAGGAGTATTAAAATTTCCAACTGCTATGGAGGTGGAGGAAAACAAGTTACTCACGTCTATTGGAGTTTTTCTTATAAATTGAGGCACATTCTGGTTGGGTGCATAAATATTAAAAATTGAAATTTCATCATATTGAGTAGTACCTTTAACAAATATGAAATGTCCATCTTTATCCTTCTTTACTTCGGTTGGTTTAAAGTCTATTGTAACTGCAAATGAGATTACAACACCCGTATTTTTCTGTTTTCCGTTTGCCTGGAACATAGATGACCATCCCTTCATCTTGAGTCTAAATTTATTTTTTAAGGTAAGATGAGATTCTTGTATGCAGCAGATATCTGGCCTGAGTCTTTGTATCCAGTCAGCCAACTTATGCCTCTTTAGAGGACAATTTAAACCATTCACATTAGTTGAAAACAATGATAAATCTTTAGAAAGTCCAGTGGACATTTTTAATCCTTTCATCACTGTGGGTGTTGAAATTTGATGAAAAGTTTCTGGGTGAGTTTATTTTTGTGTTGGAGGATTATGCTGGTCATTATGGAGGATAGGTCTGGGAATATCCTGGAGAGCTGGTTTAGTTATAGCAAATTTCTTCAACATGTGGATGTCATTAAAGTATTTAATTTCTCCATCATAAATGAAACTCAGTTTAGCTGGGTACAGGATCCTTGTTTGAAAGTTATTTTGTTTTAGGAGATTCAAAGTCAATGACCATTCTCTTCTGGCTGTAAAGTTTGATCAGAGAGATCTGCTGTTATTCTAATATTCTTTCCCTCATAGGTAATGGATTTCTTATGTATGGCTGCTTTCAGAATTTTCTCCTTCATGTTAATTTTAGTGAAGTTAATTATGATGTGCCTGAGGGATGTCTTATTTGGGTTGAGTTGTGCTGGGGTTCTGTCTCCTGTCTGAATTTCAGAATCTCTTGGCATGTCTGGAAAGTTCTCTTTCATAATCTCATAAAGAAGAGACTCTGTGCCTTGTGACATCACTTCATCGTTTTCAGGTGTCCGTATAAGGCGAATATTGGTTTTCTTCAAGTTATCCTAGAGCTGTCTGAGAGAATGATCTGTTTTTGCCTTCCATTTCTCTTCCTCTTTGGAAGTTTGAGAGCATTCAAAAGCTTTGTCTTCCATGACAGAAATCCTTTCTTCTGCTTGCTCCATTCTGTTCCTGAGGGATTCTACTGTATTTCTCAGCTCTTTGAGCACTGCAACTTCTTGTCTCAATGTATCAAAACCTTTGGTCATTTTGTCTTTGAATTCGTTGAATTCTTGAGACATCTTGTAGTTCATCTTTTGGATTACTGCTTGAAATTCTAATTCCATCTTTTCCTCCATTCTACTGAGCTTATTTGCTATCCAGACTCTGAATTCCATTTCTGACATCTCAGCCATTTGCTTATGCAAGGGATCTTGTGCTGTATCTACCTTGTCATTCCTTCGGGGAGTTGATCTACTCTGATTATTCATGTTGCCAGAGGTTTTCTGTTGATTCCACCTCTTGATTATTTTTCACTGTTGCCTATGACCGTCCTCAGATTTGAGGAGGTGTCTCTCCCAGATCAGACCCTGGCAGGATCACTCTGGTGTTACTGGATCTTTGTAGGGAGTGAGCCTCTGTAGCTCCTCTGGGACTGCCCCACCCAGGGAGTTCTGGCTGTGGGAGCTGCTCTGGAGTGTGGCACACCCAGATCAAGCAGCAGGGCGTGGGATGGGGCACATGGAATGGTGGCCTGTGCAAGGGGAACCCGTGTCTCCAGCAGTCTCTGGCTGGGGGGGAGGGCTCTGGAGTGAGGGCACAGATCACGTAGCCTCCTGAGTCCCTGGCCAGATGGGAAGGGCTGCTGCAGAGGCAAAGAGGGTAGGGGAGGAGGTGGTTTGTGTGGCTCCTGGAGTTCCTGGCCCAGGAAGGCAGGTGGCGGCCTGGCAGGTACCTGGCGGAGTCCCTGGCCAGTGTGTACGGCAGGCGGAGGCCCAGTGCAGGGGTTCCAGTGGAGTCCTTGGCCACGGAAGACCAGGCAGCAAGCCGAGGCCCAGTGGAGTCCCTGTCTGCTGCCAGTGGAGGGCCGAGTCCCACAGGGCTAGAATCAGAGCCGCATGGGGGTCCCGGCAGAGTCCCTGCCCTTGGCAGGCGGGGGCCAAGGCCTGGTGGGGCACTAATCAGGGCCGCATGGGGGTTCCTGAGGAGTGGAGTTCCTGGTTGATGTCGCTGGTGGGCCTGGGGCACAGACTGGAGTCGGGCGGGGGTTCCGGTAGTGGCAGGCTGAGGCCAGGCAGGGCACAGATCAGCACAGCATGGGAGTCCCAGTGAACTTCCTGGCCGCTGCTGGCAGCAGGCCAAGGCCCAGCAGGGTGCCAATTGTGGCTGCTTGGGAGTACCAGCGGAGTTCCTGGCTGCTACTGGTGGCAGGTCAAGGCCCAGTGGAGTGCCCATCAGGCCACATGGGGGGTCCCAGCAGAGTGGAGTTCCTGGCCTCTGTGCGAGTCAGGCCGGGGGCACAGATCAGAGCCGGGCAGGGGTCCCAGAGGGCCATAGGCTGAGGCTGGGAGGGGCACAGATCAGTTTCTGGAAGTTATCTTTCCTTTTGGACAGGAGCCTCTGTCAGAAGCTGCTTTCAGTCGGCCATCTTGCCCCTCCCTCATGAGCTACATATTTAAAATATTATTTTTATATGTATGGAAAGAAGAAAAAATGTGATTTCAATTGTGAATGATTAAAATGATAAAAGATGAAAATACAGTATAATGACAGCACTGGGCGGGAGTCCTGGCGGAGTTTCTGGCCGCTGCGAGTGGTAGTCTGAGGCCTGGTGGAGCACGGATTTGAGCTGTGCTGGAGTCCCAGCAGAGTCTCTGGCCTGGGGGCTGGCGGGGACTCAGTGTGGCCCTGGAGGCTCTTACCTGGTGGGCTGCCTGGTCCCGCAGATAGAGAGGGTGGGTGCTACTCAAGTCCTCCTCCCTCAGTTTCAGCAGAGGTCAGGCTTCTGTGCATCAGGGAAGGGGGTAAGGGTGTCCTGGAAGTTCAGAATGGCAGAAAACTTTAGTTCAGTTTTTCTGCCTGAAGCTTGGTTTTTTGAAGTCACAGCTTGTCTCAGAGGTGACCTACAGTTATAACTTCTCTCTCTCAGCTGGGCTCCCAGTCTTCAGCTCAATTGGGCAGTTTCTGGAGATTATCTTTCCTTTTGGACAGGAGCCTGTGTCGGAAGCTGCTTTCAATTGGTCATCTTGCCCCTCCCTCATGAGCTACATATTTAAAATATTATTTTTATATGTATGAAAAGAAAAAATGTGATTTCAATTGTGAATGATTAAAATGATAAAAGATGACGGTATAGTATAATCATATCATATATATTCAGGTTTATTTTCCCACATGGTATCATTACAATTTGCTACAAAATCAATATGCATATGATGTTCTCCTGAATCTGACTGTAGTAGGCAGAGTTCTGTGATGGCTTCCAAGATTCCTATCCCCTGGTGTGTAGTCTCTGTATAACATCTCCCCACTTCAGGTCCCTTGACTGAAGACATTGTTAATATGATGAAATTCTTGTATTATGAAGTTATATGAAAAATAGATAATGCTATATGAAAATAATGAAAATATTTGCACATAAATAAAAATCTCTAAGCAATTACTTTGTAGTAATAAAAAGTGAGAATATCTTCGGTAGATCTGAAATAATCAAGTGGGCCTTTAAAAGGGACAGTGCCCTTTCTGAAGGAGGAAATATGAAGGGTAAAGGGTGAGAAAGATTTTGATACTGACTTAGACATTGGGAGAGGATGGGAACTCACAATAGGGAACTGAGGCAGTGCTTAGCTGCTGAGATCAATCCCCAGGCAGTAGTTAGCAAATCTATAAGAAGGTGAATTCTGCCAATAACATGAGTAAGCTTGGGATAGGATTCTGAGTTCCACAGGATAAAACAACCTAGTTAATACCTTGATTGTTTTATAAGACTCTAAAACCAGCTACTCTGTGCCCAGACTTCTGATGCACAGAAACAATGAGATGATAAATGGACGTGTTTTGAAATACTTAATTTTTTAAATTTGTATAAATTTATAAGATACAGTCACATTTTTATACATCGTTATATTGCATAGTGGTAAAGTCTAGGCATTTAGTGTAACTATCACCAAAACAGTGTGTATTGTACACATTACCGAGTTTCTCATCCTTTATCTCCTTCCTCCTTCCAAGTCTAATATTCCACACTTCCTGCCCATGTATACACATTACTTATCTCCCACTTCAAAATGACAGTATGCAGTATTTGACTTTCTATTTCTGAGTTATTGCACATATAATTATAGCCTAGTTCTATTTATGTTGCCGCAAATGACATAAGTTCATTTTTATTCTGGCTAAGCAATATTCTGTTATGTATATGTATTACACATATAGTACATATAGTATAGTATAGTGCTGTGATAAACATACTAATGCAGGTGTCTTTTTCACATAATGATTTCTTTTCCTTTAGTAAATATACAGTAGTGGAATTGACAGATCAAATGATAGTTCTCCTTTTAGTTCTTTGAGAAATATCTACACTTCTTTCCATAGAGGTTGAACTAATTTACATTCTCATCAACAAGAATTGTGCAAGAATGCTTTTCTTAGAGTTTCATAGTTCTCTTTATAGAGATCTTTCATGTCCTTTGTTAGGTAAACTCCCAAATATTTCATCTTCTTTGGCACTACTGTGAAAGGAATAGAGTTCTTGGATGTTTTTTCAGCTTGACTATTGTTAGTATATATAAAGGTTACATATTTGTGAGTATTGATTTTGTAACCTGAGACACTGCTATATTCCTTGATCACTTCTGAGAGTTTTGTAGTAGAATCCCTGGGGTTTTCCAGATATACAATCATATCATCTGTGAAGAGTGAATGTTTGATCTCCTCTGACCCTATATGGATACACTTGATTTCTTTTTCTTGCCTGATTGCAATGGCTAAGACTTCCATTTCCTCTCTCCTCATCATCACCAACATTGTTATTTTTTGGCTTTTCAATAGCTTTTCAATATGACAAGCATAAGGTGATACCTATGCTTGGTTTTTACTTATATTGCTTTGATGATTAGTAATGAATAAGAGTAGTAAAAGGGGCCATCCTTGTCTTATTCTAGTCCTTAGGGGGAATGCTTACATCTTTTCCCTATTCAGTGTGATAATGGCTACGGTTTTGTGTTATATGGCTTTTATTATTCAGGAGGTATATTTGCTCTATGCCTATTTTATTGAAGCTTTTTATTATGAAGGGATATTGAATTTTAGCAAATATTTTTCTCTATCTAGTAAGATGATCAGATGATTTTTGTTTTTAATTTTGATGATGTAGTGAACACTTCTAATTCATTTGTGTATGTCATCCTTGAATCAAAAAACCCCACTTGATTGTGCTTTGTCTTCAATGTCAGAAATCCTTCTGCTTGCTCCATTCTGTTACTGAGGGATTCCACCTTATTTCTAAGATCTTTGAGGGCTGCAAATTCTTGTCTCAATGTGTCAAAATATTTGGTGATTTTTTCTTTGAATTTGTTGAAGGGAAGGTTGATGCCTCCTTTCCCACTTTGCACCTCTATCACACCCAGTCACTGGTAACCCTGCAGGGCTGTGACCCAGTTCCCTCCAATGAGCAGATGTTCCAGGGATTTGCACCTGCCTGAGTCACAGGGAGATCTATATCTCCTCAGCCAGGCTGCCACTCTCTTCCACTATCTGGCAGAGGGAGGTGAGGCCTGACAACCTCGGTGCTTAATGGAGGCTGGGGTAGTTCACTCAGTTCCAGCCCCATCCCTGATTGATGTTGCTGACAGAACAGAACAACTTTGCAGAACTTTTTTCTGTCCCAGCTATATTCCTCTGTGGATCAGACACTGTTTGAGTTCCCAGAAACCGTGAGTCACCCCCGGTCTATGCTGCTGCCCGGTCTCGGCTGCAGTCTGTGTTGGGGTGGACATGGTTCAAGTTCACACTCAGCTGTCAGTTCCAGCCTCTGCCTGCCTGCCTTTATCTCAGCTATGATCCCCTGAGGGCTGGGTGTGTCTGAGGCTCAGTAAAGCAGTCCTCTGGGTCAGCCCCACCCTGGGAGTCTGCTGTCTATGCCTGTGCTTATTCTAGTCCCTGCACTGCACCCAGGTTGTTACCGCCTCAGGCACACCCTTTACTCACATGGCCTGAATTTCTATCCCAGATCTGTTTCACCAGTGGCTGCCACCGGAGAAGATGACTGGCTTCCTCTGATTGCCCAGAAAGACACAGAGGGTCCTTCCAAAATATCCCCAGGGCTGTAAGCCCTATTGTTCCTACCACTGTGGCTGCTGCTCTGTGCCTCAGGGGCACTGCCTCTCCTGTATGGTTCCCTCTCAGTTGACTGTCTTCTCCTTAATCCCGTGCCACAGAAACAGCACAGACCTGAAACATCCCATGCCCTGTCCACACCTCTCCAGAAAATGTCCAAGAATCTGGACTCCATGAGGGACAGACTTCTAGACCTCAGAGTGAAAGTGGAGGGGAGTGGTGGGAGTTCAGAATTGCACGTAGAGAATATATACAGTTTTATAGTTTTATGCCTGGCAGGAGAGTGCAAGGGCACCCTTGTAGAGGAAGGAGGTCTGGTTTTTAGAGAGTCTCTCCTGTGGGATAAAATGGGAAGCTATTTGAACTCTGCTCACTTGTTTGTATGGAGTATGCTGCAATCTGTTCTCATGGGGAGGGGACTCCCGTCTGCTTGGCGATGCCTTTTGTACCCTTTGTTTGTATCCTTGGGGTCGGAGCTCGGCTCAGCAGGGTTGATGTGCCTTTTTCAACCTTCTCTCTTGGCTCAGTTCTCATCCACAGTTTCTCTAGCTTTTATGTTGAGCTCTATAAATGAGTTATTTTAAATTACTAAGTTTCTTATAATTTGTTACACAGTCATAGAAAACGAATATACTAGCAAACTAGAATGAAATAAGTGCTTTTATTTTCCCCTTAATTTTAGCAATGTAATCGCTAAGATTAATAAGCAAAGACTATGGTCTTAGAATCTGAAAAAAAGTTAAATTTTCATGATCTCATTCTATATTCTCTTAAAACTAACAATCTGAAACAAATTTAACTGAATTATTTTCTGAAAATAGGATACAAAATAAGAGACAAATGGATTGCTTGAGCTCAGGAGTTCAAGACCAGCCTGAGCCACAGCAAGGTGGTGCCTGTGGCTCAAAGAGTAGGGCGCTGGCTCCATATACCAGAGATGGCAGGTTCAAATCTGGCCCCAGCCAAAAAAAAAAGACCCTTTTTCTAAAAAAAAAATAGCCAAGTGTTGTTATGGGTACCTCTTGTCCCAGCTACTTGGGAGGCTGGGGCAAGAGGATGACTTGAGCCCAGGAGTTTGAGCTAGGATGCCATGGCACTCTACCAAGGGAGACAAAGTGAGACTCTGTTTCAAAAAAAAAAAAAAATTGCAATGCCAGTTTAAAAATTTAGTTTGAAAACAAATATATTAAAATATGTGGAATGATGAGCTTATTTTTTTTCTATTTTAGAGATAACTGATTTTGATTTCAAAAATGTTACAGTAGTGATAGACTCTCATGTTAGGCATGCATTCCCCATTATTATTTATGAAAAATGAGGATGTAAGGAAATGAGTTTGATTAGCCAAAAAACAATTCTAAATACACCCAAGGAAAAATACAAAACTAACATCTTTGAGCATTTATACTATTCTTTCCACTGCACTGACTGCTTTGCATGTGCCCTATCCCCTGTTGCTTCCAAAAATTCCTAAAAATAAATATGTCAGAGTTTCTAGACCTTGAACTCAGAGATTAAAATAATTTGTGTTATGTCATATTGTTAGTAAATGGCAGAGCTAAAATTTTAATCCTGGTGAATCTGACTTAAAAGTTTACTATCACATAGTTTGTTTAAAATCACCTTCTTTATCTTTTACCTGCCACAAACTTGAAGTCATCACATACTATGAGATATAATATTCAGACGTTTAGTTTATTAATGGAACACTGTATTTTGAAAGGTTCACAGTAAAGAATAACAAGGTAAAGAGATGTTTACTTAGGAGTCCTCTGAGAGGGCAGATTCCTCTCCCAGACAGTTTGGAAATCTGAAGGAACTGACTCCTTGCTCTGACTGGTTAATTAGTGACTGAGAAAATTCTCAAAAAATTTTGAGCTTTGATGGTAGTGTCAGAGTTTGAGAAATATGGTCTAATGTGACCAGATGCACATTCATCAGTGAATCTTCATGGCACACAACCTCGCGTATGTCACTGCCTCTGGGGTTGACTGTTTTGTACCCAAGGGAACACTGTGAACTGAAATCCCACCTCCTTCCTAAGCAGGGGAGATCTCACCTGGCTCCTGTGTTACTGACCATATTCAGTGGTCCTTCTTTCCCTGGAAACTGTTTAAATTATTTTTCATGAAAGGACACTTCTGAAAGTGAAATGAAACCTCATTACTAGTTTTAGTAGAACTATCTCAGGGAAACGGAGACCTGAGGTAACAGCATGTCATCTGGATGTAAGATATTTGGGGGACAGTGGAGATAATCATAGTACAGGAGAAAGAAGAACATTTCTGGAGATATGACATTGGCAGGACTACAAGAGAATGTAATAGTGCACGGGCAGAAAGACAACTTTTAAATGTATCATTTATAGTAAGAAGCAGGAAGGCAAGTTAGGGACTACAGATTCCCTTTCATTTATAATTAGCTCTGTTAGCCAATTTACTTTTTACTTCCTATATTAAAATTTTATGTTATTTTCCATGCCATTCATGATTAACATTTCTACTGTTGATGTTGATGCCTATTTTTTAAAAAATATTTTAATAATACCTGTGAAATAAGATAACAAGTACTTCTTTCAGCAAAATGTGCTATTTCCCAATGATGTCCCACCTGCAAAATGAAACCTTGAGAATAGGATAACAATTCCCACTCTTTCCCTCTCTTCTACCCACTTTTTCCTTCTACCTCTAAGGAAGACCTTAAGGATCCTTTTACTTTTCCTTTTCATCATGAATCTAACCCAACTTTTAAATTTTACTGAAGTAACTTGATCCTTTCAACTCCAAACATTATTTGAATCTCCACATGTTTGTGTCCCATATTTCAAGAACCTTTATTTAGGTCTCTCACAGTTAACTCCCAGGCTTCAATCACTATCTCTATCATCACCCATTCTTGATCCATTCAGACTCACCCCTGCTGCCTTTGTTCTCTCTCTTTCTCCATATTGATTGTTCTAGTTTATCTACTTTTTGGGTAAATACCTTCTTCATTGTCTCAGACTGGGTAAATTAATGATACATTTTCTAAAATACATGTATCTATGAATGACCTTTTCTTTGCCTTGGCACATGCATGCCAGCTTGCCCAGGCATGTGATTTTTACATTGCCTTCCTTTTCTTCTTAGTCATCTACAGATGAGATTGCAATGTTATCTGTTCACTAGAACAGGGAAGCTGAAAAATACTAATTCCTGGTCCCACTGATAGATATTCTAATTTAATACCTCTGGGGTGGGGCCTGGGATCACATTCTCTAAAGTACCTCTGGCCATCCTAATGTGCAGCCAGGACTGTGAGCTTGTGGATGTAATTTTACTATGCTGCTCTTCTGCTGCTGCTGCTTTCCCCATATGCCCCAGCATGGGAAATGAGAAACCCAATTTTAGCCTGATAGGCTTATCTTCATTATGTACTTGTTGTTCTGTCTATATTAAGGCTTTTAGTATTCCATCTGCATGCCTGAAATTTGGAATTTTTACCTTGTTTAGATGTGAGTTTCTTCTTATAAACTTTGACTAGTACTTCAAAATTCCTTTTAAGGGGCTGTTTTTCCTCTATTATTTATCTAATTAATATCCTCACTCAATCTCCCAATTTTACCCTCCTAGAACTCTTATTTTCCAATTGTCTCTTTAATATCACTTCTTTCCATTACTTTTCCATCTCCAAGTATTTTGTTCTGTAATATTTTATCTACTTTCTCTTCTGTGCCAGTAATTTGGTGAGCATGTTCTCTTTCTACTGATATGATGGAATTTTGACCTTGGAGATAGTATTATTTAAGCTTCAAAAGGTCATTTGGGACTGCACTTGAATATTGTTAAATGCTTTTTACCATTTATTTATCCAAATGTCCAGCAGTTGTGCCATATCAGGGGCCTGGCATGAGGGTCCTGTCACTTCTTTCTCTCTCTTCTTGTGGTTCACATTAGGAGAGTTAAGATTTTCTGGGTTTTTCTCACTGTAGTTGCTATCTAACCATGGAGGAACACTGGATAGCAGCAGTCCCATGGATGATGGCCTTTGTCCTTCTCTGTAGCAGAAGTCATTCTTTGAGTGTCCATGAGCCTCCAGTCCTTGGGGATTATAAGAAACACACCTTTCCAGCTGTACCTTCACTCATGACAAGTCAAAAAAAACCAAGTACAATGAGGAGTGGTGGCTCCCACTTGTAATCCCAGAACTATTGGAAGCCAAGGTGGGAAGATCTCTTGAGGTCAGGCATTGGAGACCAGCCTGGGCAATGTTGGAAGACCTTGTCTCTACAACAAAATAAAAAAATGAGTTAGGCATTGCGATGCCAGATAATTAGATGCAGTTGGTCTGTAGTTATGGTGTGTGCATTGATATTGTTTTAAAGGCCCTCCATGTAGTTCTGATATATGGGTTGAGAAGCATTGGCATACATGAAAAAAAAATAAACAAAAACAAAAAAAGGCCAACATCATTAGATTTTTTACAACTACTATGTAAAACAGTGCTTATCGAAGTGTGGTTTGAGAACTAGGTAAATGTGAATGCTTGCAATGCTACTTAAAATGCAAATCCTGCAAAGATGTCATCAAGATGGATGAACAGAACGTCACCTCAGCACACTAAAAGTTCTACACCCATTCGCAGACAAAAGCACCATTATGGGAACTTTGCTATTTACGTAAGAGGCTGTGAAACCACAGTGGAGCCCAAGACCTGGCACAGTTGTTATGACAGTACTGACCCACACCCAGGTGGTTGATCTGCTGATTATGCTCCCAGATTCAAACTTGGAAAGGGCCCCACTCCCTGAAGGGCTTGGCTATGTCCCTCCTTGGCCTTGAGTCTGCAAATAAAACCATCTGTAGAGGGGTCCAGGAGGAATCACACAGTCAAATACAATGGTGCATTGGCATACAGGCTCATCTGCCTACTGACATTTATTTCAGCAATTGACCCAAAAGTTACTCTGTAACTTGGCTCCAGCCCACCTCAGCTGTGGTTCAAGCTTAGTACTGCTTGTACAAGGACTTATAGGGAGAATTTCCCATCTGAGCCACTGGGATGGGCCTACTAGTTTCCATCCCGCAGCAGATCCTCAAATGACCCAGTCTCAGAACTTGCAGCCCTGGAGTTACCCATCTTGTGCAGGAAACTCCTGGGGTGATGAACCTGGACAGGACTGACAGCCTCTGTCCCACAGCAATTCTGGAAAAGGCCATGAATGTCAGCTCCAGCCCCTCTTAGCCATGGCATCCAAGCAAACTTGCCCACATAGGGAACTGCTGAGAATCTTGCCTGCTGGTACCATTGGGTTAGGTTTTCCAACATAAGTCCCACAGTAGATTATGCATTAGCCCAGTAGCTCAGTTTCAGCCCCTCCCACCAATGCTCTGGTAGGAGTTCTGCCCAGCCAGGATCCTGCTGGGAGACATGCCCATCTGAGTTCTTATGGTAGCTTGCCAACCTCTGGCCCTCATAAATCAGAATATTCTATCCAACAGCAGCAAACTACACATATTTCTCAAGTGTACATAGAATGTTCTCTATGATAGCTCAGGTGATAAGCCACAAAATAAATCTTCGTGAATTTAAGAAGACTGAAATTGTATGAAATATCTTTTCTATCCATAATGTAATGAAACTAGAAATCAGTAGTGGAAGGTTTTGGAAAATTCATGGAAATAAGGAAATTAAATAATATGCTCCCAAACAACCCACTGATCAAAGAAGAAATTAGAATAGAAATTTAAAAATATCTTGAGATAAATGGAAATGCAGTATATGAAAACTTATGGGATAGAATAAAAACAGTTCTAAGAGAAAACTTTATACCAACAAATTGCTACATCACAAAAGAAGACAAATTCTCAAATAAACAACTTCACTTTATATCACTGGGAACTAACAAAAGGAGAAAAATCTAAGTATGAAATTATTAGAAGGAAGGAAATGATGAAAATTAGAACAGAAATAAATAAAATGGAGACGATAAAGACAATAGAAAAGAACAATGAAACTAAGAGTTGGTTCTTTTAAAAGATATACAAAATCTACAAACTTTTGGACAGACTAAGAAAAAAGAGAAAGACTCACATACAGATGGTCCCCAATTTATGATGCTTCAACCTATAATTTTATAGCTTTACATAAGTTCCAAAGCAATATACACTTAGTAGAAATTCCACATTGAATATCCATAAAATTATTCTTATTTTTAATTTTCAGTACAGTATTCAATAAACTACAAGCATTCTGCAATATTTCACTATAAAATAAACTTTGTGTTAGATGATTTTTCCTTCCTCTAGGGGCTAATGTATTTTGAGTATGTTAAGGTAGTCTAGGTTGAGCAGTGATAGTATTTTAAGTGCATTAAATGCTTTGCAACTTACAATATTTTCAACTCAATGAGTTTTTTGTGATACAACTCTATCATAAGTCAAGGAGCATCTGTAAACAAAATCAGAAATAAAAGAAAAAAGTTACATCTGATACCATAGAAATACAAAATGTCATAAAAGACTATTATGAACAATCAAGAAATGGATAATCTAGAAGAAGTGAATAAGTTACTAGAAACATATTATTTACCAAGGTTGAATCAAGAAGAAATAGAAAACCTGAATAGACTAATAGTAAGTAAGGAGAATTAATCCATTAAAAGTAAAAAGCTCCCATCAAAGAGAAACCAAGGACCCATGGGGTCCACAGCAAAATTCTACTAAACATTTACAGACTGACACCAATCTTTCTCAAGCTCTTCCAAAAAACTGAACAGGGGGGAATATTTCCAAGCACATTTCTTTCTTTCTTTCTTTCTTTCTTTCTTTCTTTCTTTCTTTCTTTCTTTCTTTCTTTCTTTCTTTCTTTCTTTCTTTCTGCGGATTTTGGCCGGGGCTTGGTTTGAACCCACCACTTCCGGCATATGGGGCTGGTGCCCTACTCCTTTGAGCCACAGGCACCACCCTATTTCCAAGCACATTTTAAAAGGCCAGTATTACCTTGATAGAAAAGCCAAACAAGGGCACTACATGAAAAGTCAATATCCCTGATGAACATAGATGCAACAATCCTCAACAAAATACTAGAAAACTGAATTCAAAGATACATTAAAAGGATCATTTTCCATAATCAAACAGGACCGGAAACTGGAAGAAAGCAAAGGGGGAATGCTTAATGATATTGTTATGGGCAAAGATTTAAAAGAAATTACCCCAAAAGCACAGGCCACAAAAGCAAAAATTAAAAAATGAGATTACATCAAACTAAAAAGTTCTTACACAATAAACGAAACCAGTTAATGAAGTGAAAAAACTCCCATGGATTGGAAGAAAGTATTTTCAAACCTTGTATTTAATAAGAGGCTAATATTAAAATATGTAAGAAACAAAAATAGCAAGAAAATAAATAACCCAAACAAAAAATGGGCAAAAATCTTAAATAGACACTTCTCAAAAGAAGACATATAAGTAGCCAATAGATATAGGGAAAAAAATGTTCATCACCATTGACATTAGAGAAATGCCAGTAAAATCATAATGAAGTATCACCTTGCAACTGTTAGAATGGTTGCAATCAAAGAAATAAATGTTAAGTGTTGGTGAGGGTATGGAAAAAAGGGAACTCTTGTGTACTCTCATTGGGAAGGTTACTTAATGTAGCTACTATAGAAAAAAGTGTGAAGTCTCCTCAGAAAATTAAAAATAGAATTACCATATGATTGCATAATCCCACTTCTATATATATTGTATATCCAGAGGAAGTGAAATCAGTATGACAAAGACATGGCAGCACTCCCATGTTCATTGTGGCATTATTCACAATAGCTAAGGCATGACAGCAACCTAAGTGTTCATAATCAAATAAATGGATAAATAAAATGTGAAATACATACACAATAAAATTCTATTAATTCTTTCTTTTAAAACAAGGATGGGAGAAGGCTGGGCATGGTGCCTCACGCCTGTAATCACAGCACTGTGGGAGGGAGGTTGAGGCAGGTTGATTACCTGAGCTAAGTGGTTTAAGACCTGCCTGAGCAAGAATGAGACCCTATCTCTACTAAAAGTAGAAAATCCAGCCAGGCACAAGCATGGTGGTGCATGCCTGTTGTCCCAGTTACTTGGAGGCTGAGGCAGGAGAATCACTTGAACCCAGTAGTTTGAAGTAGCTATGAACTAGGTTGACGCCACAGCACTCTACCCAAGGGGAAAAAAATGAAAAGCCCGGGAGGCTCCTGTTACTTGTGACGACATGGATGAACCTGAAGGACATTATCCTAAGTAATATAAAGATGACTACTATGTGACTTCACTTTTACGTGCGATCTAAACAACTTAAACTTACAGAAGTAGAAAGTAAAATGATGTTTCCAGAGAAAGAAGAGATATTGATCAAAGAGTACAAATATTCAGAAAGGAGCTTTAGTGATTTATTACACAGAGTGATAACTATAACAAATAATAATTCATTTGGAATATATTTTAAATGTCTCACCACAAAAAAAAAAAATATTTAAGGTGTTGGATTTGGTCATTAGCCAAATTTAATACTTCCACATTGTAAACATATATCATAATATCACATTATATCCCATAAACATATGCAACCATAATTTTTCACTTAAAAATAAAATTAAATAATAAAAATATTTAGCAATAGTAAGGAAATCTGAGAGGAATGTAATATTTTACATGTATAAAAAGATGACTAAAAATGGCATGCTGTATTATCATTATTAAAGATTTATTAGATGTTTAAAATAAAATATTTATCGGGTCCATCAAAAAGTAAACAAATACATAAAATAAAATGCAAATCTCTGGGCCTCACACAAGCCTATTAAATCAGAATTCTTGGGTAGACAGGTTTAAATGTTCATTTTTACCGAGTTCTTGAGATAATTCTTATGCATACCAAACTTTTTGAGACCCATGAAAGATGAGATAGTTAAATATCCTGCGAGGATACAGACAGGGAGCACAGGATGTATATTTTAATTACAGAGAATAGCTCCTACTCTGTGTTAATGTTCCCTCAAGACCAGATGGTACAGATCAATACTCCACTGACATGGCATAGAGAAGTGAGGCCCTGCCCCACTTAGGAGGCCCTTGCGTATCAGGCTAACCGGGAAGCTCTGACCTTTCTTACAAAGATCCAGAAGGAAAAAAGAACACGGGTACCAAAAGCACTAAAACATGAAAACTAGAGAAACCTTAAAACTGCAATGATGAGAGAAGCTTAGCTAGACGGGCGTGATAGTCAGCACAGTTGAGAGAGGAGAGGTGCAGAATTCCTATGAGGATCATTGAACTAAAAAGTTGAAAATAAAGAGAGTACTGTGGGTATAAAATAGATGATAACATTGATTAGTTATCTTTATTTTTTTTCTTTCTTTTATTCTTTGATAATTACTATTATGTTGTCTGTAATTTTTATGCAAATGTATTGAAATATATTATCAAAAAACAGTTGAAAGCACTGTAGTTTTTTCTCAGAATAAAAAAAAAATAACAAAACAAGGGACAATCAAAATGAGAGGTTTAGGGAATGGGAAAGAGGATGTTGATCCCCTATACTCAAATTCTCCCTCCAGTCTCCTCCAAACCACAAATACTAAATTCTCTACCCAAATGTGCCATGATGTTTCTGCATGAGAAATTGTCCATGATGAGGTCTTTCGGTCCTCGCTCCTGCATTTGGTGGAATCCTTCATCCTCTCAAAGATGTAGTTTGAATGTCACCACATCTACGAAGTCGGTCTCCAATGCCCTTCCATAAATCAAAACTCTTGATTATAGCATAGTCATTTTTCTTGTACACTTAGTTGGATATTTCAGCAGGTTGAGAGCAGGAAAGAGGCATTCTTCATGACTGAATCTCAAACGCTTATCAGAGGGCCTGGCACACAAGATGCTCTGCTCAGTACATTATGGCTTAAGTTCAATTTATGGCATAAATTCAATTTAAGGTGAGTCAATTGTGTCCACTTTGCCTGTTGACACCACATCCCTTTCTCTCGTACCTCATTTACTAATTTGCCTTTTGAGAGGAAGGGACAGAAGGGAAGAATCGAAGGAAGAGGCGGCTGCACAGGAGGCTGCAGAGGTGTACACAGGTGGCTTTTCCCTTACACGCCTCTGGCAGCACGCAGCCTCCGGCTGGAGATTCTGCGGGGCTGTGGGAATCCTGGTCCAGCGCCTGGGGACACAGCATGCGCGGCCCTGAGCCCCCCCACCCCAGCCCTCCAGCAGGTCGCTTCCTTTAATAGCATACTGTGGGAAACCGCCATGTTTTCAGTGCCCGTGGATGTCACTGTGATCCTGTTAGCTATCGAAGGTACCACAACCCCGATTGCCTCCGTGAAGAGCATTTTGTTTCCTTACGTCAAAAGAAAACGTTAGAGTCTCTGCAGACACACTGGGAAGCCCAGGAGTGCCAACGGGACTTCAGTCTGTTGAGGAAACAGGCTGAAGAGGATGCCCAGTTGGAGGCCTGGTCCCACCCCTGCAGCGTCTGGGATGGGAGGGGATGGCCTAGCAGGCGATCCAGGCTGCGGCAGACAACGTGTGCGGGCTGATGTCCCTGGACTAAAAGACCACCGCCCTCAAACAGCTGTTGGGCCTCGTGTGACGAGCAGCGGCCATTGGGTGCAGGAAAGCAGAGTTCTTTGCAGGCGTAGTTCCAGCAGTCAGGAAGTGGAGAGAGGCTGGAATGAAGGTGTTACGGAGGCCAGAGTTGCCGAGGAGGCAGACGCACGTGGCTGTGCTGCTCAGACCTGGTAATGTGAGATTAACAGATGACAAGATTTACGATGACCTCATCGTGTCCTTCAGTGAACTCTACCTGCCTTCCTCAACCTAGAGGAGCATTGCTAAGGGAGGCCATGCTGTTCCTTGAAGAGTTGTTCAGTTTTATTCGAATGATAAAAGTAACTTACTCTAAAAATACACATATATACACACGTGTATGCAAGTCTATGTATGCGTATGGTCACAATAACTTCCATGGGGCACGTAAGTGAGAAAAAGTTTCAGTTCATTGAAAATGAAACATATTTAAAGATGCTCTATATGGAGAAATTGTTTAAAACAATACTCTAACCCGAGGGTGTCCTACCTTTTTTTTTCTGCTGTACATTGGAAGAAGAATTGTCTTGAGCCACACAGTAAATACACAAACACTTAGGCAAAGCTGATGAGCATAAAGAAGTTCTGTGTATAATTTTTGGGATATCTGACACCACAGATAAGCAAAACAAGCCTCAAATAATCCACACACAGCCCACACATCACGAGTTGGACACCTTTGCTAACTCTTACGCAGGCACAGAGCGGTTGAGAGGAGACATTGCTAACATAGATAGAATGTGTTAAGTGTATTAAGTTGTGACCAAAATGGAAAGCTACTTTTGAGAAATTATTCAGAAACCTTGTTTTACGAACTGAAATTATTTCCGAGACTTATTTCAAATAGTCACTTATTGTCCTGACCCTATTCAATTGTGAGTTAGAAATTACAGAAGCTAACTTTCATATTTATCTCCCTGTATATATAAGACAAAAAATATTTGTTTCTGCACCAAAAGAGAGCAAAATTGGGAAAGAAACTTTGAATCTTGATCAATCAAGTATCCATCACTTATGAAGAAACTTGCTAATTTCGAGGGCACCCACAGCAAGCAGATGTCTTACCAGTGATAAGGTGTGCCTATGTAACTGGCGAGACTAGAGATGCAGTTCTCAGTGTTTAAAAAAACAGTCCTAATTCTGCCAGTTGTCATCTTTATAGATCCGACAGTTAGTTGCCTTTGTAGCTACTGCTTAGCACACTTAGAGAATATATATTAAGTGCTATTTACTATTAATATAAACAGGTGTTACTGAAATCAGCCCATAAGATCAAGAAAACCCTGGTATGTAATATTTTCCTATGAAATGGATATGAGAAATGTAAATTTTATAGCAGCACTATTTATCCTGGTTGAGTTCTAATGAGGTTGTAATGCCAATTTCATGTTGTGATTAATAAAAGTATTTTCTTCTTCACTCAGTTTTATATAGGTTCTTGAACTAAGCCATATGCTGTCATAGCAAAAGAGAAACTGAGATGGAAAAAAATAAGATTATTATAGTTTTTGCCTTTGGGGAAACAAAAAAGGAATCAAAGGAAGAGAAGAGGAATGCAAATGTTCCCCACAACGTTTTTACACATAGTCTTGCCAGCTCATTTATGTATCAGGCAGCATTGATTAAATTACACCTAGGCAACAAATAATTTAACTTCAAAAATGTCAGGACCTTAACAAAATCAACTGGTGTTCTGGGCCATGCTTTACATTCAATGTGGATAGGAGGAATATTGTCATTTTAGTCAGGAACTCAGAAATGAGAAATGCTCTACCATCTTGTCATATAACCTTCTTTATTCAAATGTTGAATAAAACTTCAACATTTCCTAGAAAATGGAAAAACAATGGACATCTTCACTTAATTGTCTCCACTCTGCAATATGAAGTTACTTCCTCTCAAAATCCAGTGGACAAATTTAACTACAGGACCCCAAACTAATTGTGTGGGATGTTGGATAGTTTTCCCATGTGTTTAGGAGAAAAAGAGGTGGGTATGATTATCTCTAGTGCACTCTATCATACACATATGTGTTGCTGCCACCCAGCCCCCTGATCAATGACACAGAGGCAGCACCGCAGATGAAATGATTGATTTGAAATGATTGATTTGGCTGATACTCACTCAGGCATTTCAGTGGCTGAAGCTCTCTCAGATATTACACCAAATTTATTTCTTCCAAAAAGGCTTATATAGACACATAACTTAATCAACAAGCACATGACTTAATCTTATGACTTAATCAATAAACATATGACTTAAACCTGGCTCCAGGCCTTTTGCTGCCTGGTACTTCCAGGTCTATGGATAGATCAGACTAACTGATAACCACTTATTATGTAAAACTATCCTTATCAGGCTAAGGTTTAACTGGCTTAACTGATAACTACTTTACCAAAGTTATTCTTATGCTAAGTAATAATCCTTTAACCGACCATTTGGAGACAGTTAATCGTCTTAAGGGAGTAGACTGGAAAATCCCACCAGGATTTTTCCTTTCTAACTCATAAAAGAATTTAAACTTGCCTTCACAAAAATGGGAGACTGATTGATCTTACAAGGGCACAGATGACTGTATCCCCACACATATGTGTGTGTGTATGTGTGTGTGTGTGTGTGTGTATGTATAAATACATATATGTGTTGACACAGTCTCACTCTGTCACCAGGGTGTTAAGTGCTGTGCCATCATTGTATCTCTCAGCAACTTCAAACTCTTGGGTTCAATGATCCTCACTCTACAGCTTTCTGAGTAGCTGAGACTTTAGATGCCCACCATAATACTCAACTAGTTTTCCAATATTTAGTAGAGACGGTGTCTTGCTCTTGCTCAGGCTGGTCTCTAACTCCTGAGCTCAAGAAATCTGCTCTTTGGGCTTCCCAGAGTGCATGAGCCACCATGCCAGCCCACATAAATAATTATCACATGCCTAGTATGTGCTAAGTCCCGGGTTAGAAAACAGAAAAACAACTATCACATAAAACATAGTTTTCATAAAGGTATGAAGATTGAGAGAAGGAAATAAGAATATTTAACTTATATAAAAACAAATGCATGAGTTATCAGTAAGATTTACATGAAATACAAATAATACTCAACATCAAGCTTTACACATGATTAGCAAAGATTATAAGAAAACTATCTGACAGACTTCAATTTATCAAATACAGCCTCCTGTTTTGAGTAATATGATGAGTTTTGATTCTGGAGTACACAGTGCTCACTCTGCATGGCTTGAGTTAGCACAGGAAAGCCCCTGAGTGCTGTGGTCTCAGTTTATACATCATCAGCTCACTGTACAGTTCTAGCCATATCATTAAAATGCACTCATCAGCACAGCTGCAGTTCATAAATCTATAAAATTATAGATATACTTACAATAATCAGGCCAGAAAGACCAGGTACATTCTGCTAAAAGCACTCATAGATCCATCACTGGGAGCCAGTACATTTCAGCAGTCAATATTTTCAAGGAGATGTGGTTGGAATTAAAAGAAAAACCACCTCAGGTTTTCCCAAGGAGAAAAGAATGAATTACAGACTCAGTATTAACCTACTCCTTTTCAGCACCTGATCCATTAATGAGCCAAATAAATCTACCACAGTGGTGATTGTCCCAAAGGAAGAATTCCTGCTGCTATGAAAGGGGGAAATTGACATTTCAGAGAATTTGAAGGAATTTATGTGAAAAGTTGTGTGGCTTGCAAAAGGTCAGGCCTGTGTGAGCAAATGGAAGAGGTCAGTGACCCTAGTTCATGATCAGCTAGATAGAAGATGGAAAGGGGAAATGATTCCAAAGAAGCCTGAAGGGACCAAACCAAGGGTGAGGCAAAGTAGATTGTGGATCTCTATCTCAGAAGCAAAGAGAATTTTTTGTTTGTTTTTTGAGACAGAGTCTCATTCTGCTGTCCCAGGCTAGAGTGCTATGGTATCATAGCTCACAGCAACCTTAAATTCCTGGGCTCGAGTGACCCTCTTGCTTCAGCTTCCCAAGGAGCTGGGACTACAGGCATGGGCCACTATATCTGGCTAATTTTTCCATTTTTTAGTGGAGATGAGGTCTCTCTTGCTCGGGCTGGTCTCAAACTCCTGAGCTCCAGCAATCTACCCCTCTAAGGTCTCCCACAGTGCTAGGATTACAGGCATGAGCCATCATGCCTGGTCAGCAAAGAGAACTTTTGAAGTACTTTTAATGGGAATGCACAGAGAATGAGGTGATCACTGGAGGCAAATGAGAGAGTGGAAATAAGGAAATAGGTAGACTGTCACTGCAGACCTTTGGCAGAGAGAAGACGTCGGTGTGAATAAGGATGTTGTCATGTAGACAAAGAAAGATGATCTAAATTCAAAAGTTATTGGGATTAAAAAGTGACTAGAATTAGTAAATGGATTGGCCTTGAGGAGTGAATGTGGACAGTTATTAGTGATGATGGCAATCCTCACAGGAGGGAACAGGCTTGGGTGGCAGTAGGAAAAGCCTGAGAACCCAAAGAGCGGATTCTTGGCCTCTGCTTTCAAGCAAGCCTGGCAGTGTCTGGAAGTCCCCAGTGAAAAACAGACTATGAACTACATTTTAAACAAAGATTATGTGAAAAGGACATGAAGGGGCAATTTTGAGAACACCACTAACACGTGAGTGAAAGAAATCAAACGGTAAAAAGGGCAACTGAAGCATATGGTCTCATTTTTCATATCATATTTCCTAAGTAGTGGGGTACTGGAAAGAAGAAAATGGGAGTATGGTGCTAGAGGGCACTGGAAAGCAGAGACAGAGGGGACAAAGAGGGAGACAACAGACTGGTTTGCTAGAATTCATGTTATGTTAAGAAGCATACAATGTAAAATGGGGCAAATACGTTTGCCTCACATTGTTAGATAATTCCTTTAAAAATCAATCACAAGGAAAGGAATAGCTAACAGCAAAAGAAAGAGAAAGAGGATTTACCTGTGCACTTATCACAGCTTTGCCAGACCTCAGACTTAGTCCCTCAGCTGGCATTTAATAGCTGTGTGACCTTGGGCAAGTATTTATTCAATGCGTGTCTCCATTTATTCAAATTTAAAATAGAGTTAATCATCCAAATTAAAAAATAATCTATAAAGATGCTTTAAATATTATAAAGCAGTTTTATGTTTATGGGTTATAGTTACATGTGTTATATAATTATTGCTATGGTTTGACTGTGTTCTCCAAAATTCATGTATTGAAAACTTACTCCCCCAATGCAGCAATATTGGGAAGTAAGGTCTAATGGAAGGTGTTTAAGTGGAGCCCTCATGAATGGATTAATGCCACCTTGGAAAAAGCTATGGAAGTGGGGCTGTTCTCTTCTGCTCCTCTGTCATGTGAGGACATGGAGTTTGTGCCTTTTTGGTCTTCTAGCTTGTGCCATGTGAAGATACAGAGCAATGACCCAGACCTCTCCAGATGCCAGTACCTTGATCTTGGATTCCCAGGTTCCAGAACTGTAAGAAGTAAATTTCTGTTCTTTGAAAATTCCCCAGTCTCAGTTATTTTGTTATAGCATTACAAAACAGATTAAGACAATTAGATGATTATACTTTCATTGTAAGTATGACTATTAATTCTCAGAACAAACAGCCAAGGCCCTAAAGAAGCTGTCGAAAGACAGTGGACAAGGCTCCAGTATAAAGAGAGAAGGATCAATTCATAGTGTGAACTCTGTGTAAGGATGAAAAGGTAAAGTCAACACTGTTTACATTTTGAGAGGAAGTGCAAGTGCATTTTTACTGGAAGTGCATGTGCAGGAAAATACAACATTCAAGCAAATGGAAATAATCTCGAAATTATCTTGCCAAGAATGAATTCTTAGAGGAGGGGACTTCCAAGTTTTTCTTTCTTTTCCAACTTTAGTTCTTTGTTGTTGGTTAAAAGGTGTAAGATCTAGAAATACATTCTATTTCCTGTAAGTTTATGGTGACTACTTTTTTCTCCTCTCAGATTTTGATCTACAGGATATTTCCATGGAGTCTGCAGGAATCACAGCTGATCTTAGATGTGGAAGAAAAATGACTATGTTATGAATGTGTGATATAAGTCTTCAAGAAAACATGCACGTTTATTCCCTCATTTTTAAGAAGCATTATTTTTAAATTTTTAGTATTTATGAGATTGATTTGAACTTATGACTATATTTGCATTTAGTGTAGTATTTCTTACAACCCAAACAAACAAACAAAACCATCATTTAGTTGATATTTCTATCATGGAAGGCATATTTAGGTGGGAATGAAAATATAACATAAGAAGTTAGAATATTCACAACTTTTAAATAATCTTTTCAGTAAAAAGACAAAACAAAGCAACAAATAATTATTGTGCAAAACTCTTAAGAATTCTTCTCCAATGTTTTTAATAATAGCATATTATTTTGCAGCATGAACAAATCACAGTCTTCCCCATTTCTATGCTATATGGCATTTCTTTTGTAGTGTTTCTAATTTTTTTAAAAATGTTTAAATTGCAAAATGTTAAGGGAGTACAACAATTTCCGTAACATGGATGTGCTCTATGATGCTGAAGTCAGGGCTTTCAGAGTGCCCACCACCAGGATGGTGTTCACTGTACCCAATAGGTAAGTTTTAGCCCTCACCCTCCCTCCATCCCCACCCTTTCTTAGTTTTCGATGCCGTTTACTTCTTTTTGTGCCCATGTGTACCCAGTGTTTAGATTCCACTTACTAATGAGAATGCATGGTATTTGTTTTTCCATTCCTAAGATACTTTGCTTAGGCTAATAGGCTCCATTCTGTCCATGTTGCAGTACATGTCAGTATTACACTCCTTTTTATGCCAAGTACTATTTCATGAGATACATATGTATGTATGTATGTATGTATGTATGTATGTATATGTGTGTGTTTAACACATTTTATTTATCCACTCACATATTGATGGGCACTTAGGCTGATTCCATATGTTTGATGTTGTGAATTTTGTTGTGATAAACATTTGAATTCACATGTCTTTTTAATAAAATGACTTTTTTCCTTGTGTAGATACCCAGAAGTGAGAGAAAACTCTTCTAGACATAAGCCCAGGAAGAATTTATGACTAAGACCCCAAAGACAAATACAGAAGCAACAAAAATATATAAAAATATATAAACTAAAAAGCTTTTGTATAGCAAAGGAAATAGTCAACAAACAGGCAACTTACAAAATGGGAGAAAATATTTGCAAACTATACATCCAACAAAGGAGTAGTTTCTAGATTCTACAAAGAATACAAACAAAATGGCAAGAAAAAGCCAAATGACCCCATTAAAAAGGGGGTAAAATAAATGAAGAGATTATTTTCAAAAAAAGATAGACAAATGGCAAAAAATTAGGAAAAATGTTTAATATCACTATTAATCAGTGAAATGAAAGTTAAAATCACAATAAGATATCACCTTGCCCCTGTCAAAACACAACAGATGCTGATCTACATACAGGGAAAAAGGTATGATTACAACACTGCTTGGTAGGACTGCAAATTAATACAACCTCTATAGAAAACAATATGTAGATTCCTCAAAGAGCAAAACTCTTATTATTTAGGAGGTATTAAGGTATTATATACATTCTTCATTCACCTAAAGAAAAGCACAGGACCTTCACAGATTAATTCATCTGCCTTTTCAGTTACCACTTTCTTTAGAGATAATACTTTCCAGAAAGATGTTAACATACTTTAGTTTTTTATAGTAGAGTTTGACTTAATTGTCTAAAAAGGATGAGACAATAAAATGAAAGGGCCATATGGAAAGAAATGACTATGTGAGTTCTTCCCAACTGATCACCTTTTTCACTAGCTAGTCCACTAGATAAGATTCATGAGATGAGACTGGGGACCATTTAACTATTGCAATTAATTAATTGTCCCAAATTAATAAATGCTAAATTCAAACTTTCACTGCCATCTTAGTCTCTTCAATTATTTCCCTAATAATCTCTGTGAAATAGGTTGACCTACATGTGACCCAAGAGAGAGAAGTCATTTACTGAATTAAATTAAAAAGTATCCCATAAAATGATTTATTTTATTTCACATAAAGAAATTAAGATAGAAATGTATATTTAAAGATATTATCTAATTTTATATTTTAATAGTATATTACCATGTGCTTGTTAATGATTATACAAATAAGCCTCTAGACTGCTGTTCTGACTCACATAACTCTGATAGAGAAGTTCCAGAATAGAATTCCAGCATGTTTCCCGTAAAGTAGTCTTCCTTTGATCCCCGGAGACAGAAGCTAAGATTGTTCAATCAGATACAAATCTACATAACCATCCTATTATAGAAGTCAAGTGTCTCTGATTTTAATTTAAAGATATCACATGAAAATTCATTATAATCAAGTGTATTACGTTGTATATCATCCTCTGACTGACATCTATAGTAATCCACAAAAAAAGAAGGAAGGAAAGAGGGAAGGAAAGTAGGAAAGAATCAGTTTGATAAAACAATGTTCTTACCAAATTTCTCCATTCTTAACTCTTGCCTCCTAGCAATCAACCTATTCATCGAAGGACAGCTATGTGCAAGGCACCACATTACACAAAAATTAAAAAAGGACTCTTTTAAAAGTAAATATGATCTTTAGTAGTGAAGATAAAAATATGAAAATGATTACCATCTGGAGTCATGTCAAGATGAAGACACAGTTCTCCATCAAAAAATCCCTGTAATCGAGCTTGTGCGCTGCTGCCTTCTAAGTGGATCCATGTAGTGCATCTTATAAAGCAGTGAACTGTGTATAAAGCAGTGAACTATGGTTTCTTTTACTTGGAGATCATGCAGAGAGCTTCGCGTCTGAAGATAGAGCTGCAAATGTTACCTACAGAGCCACCCCCAGGCATCACACGCTGGCAAGATTAAGACCAAATAGATGATCTGCAAGCTCAAATATTAGGTGTTTTCAACCTGGAAGTTATCATCCTGAAAGGTATCCATTTGAACCTCCTCAGATCCAATTTCTCACTCCAATTTATCATCCAAACATTGATTCTGCTGGAAGGATGTGTCTAGATGTTCTCAAATTGCCACCAAAAGTTGCCTGAAGACCATCCCTTAACATTGCAACTATGTTGACCTCTATTCAGCTGCTTATGTCAGAACTCAACCCTGATGACCCACTCATGGCTGATATATCTTCAGAATCTAAATATAATAAGCCACTCTTCCTCCAGAATGCCAGGCAGTGGACAAAGAAGCATGCAAGACAGAAACACAGGGCCGATGAAGAAGAGATGCTCGATAATCTACCAAAGGCTGATGCTGATTCGGAAGTACACAACTCAACACAGAAAAGGAAAGCCAGGCAGCTAGGAGGCATAGAAAAGAAATTTTTTCCTGATGTTTAAGGGATTTGTCCTGGTCCATCTTGTTAATACATCCTTTGTCAAGGTGGTCTAATTTTTTTGCCTTCTTTGAATGTTTTTCTTTGTATTTGATTACATTATAATTTTTGTGTCCTATAAATGACCCTGTATATTTATGTATTCTGCTCCTCAGCGATTCTCAGTGTAGTTTGTTTTATTTATCTCATACATATGTATTTTGAAACCTTTTAAACCTGAAAAATAAATAATCATTTAATGTTGAAAAAAAAATCCCTGTAATCCCTACATGTTTAATCTGAATGCAAACTAGCACAGCCTTTTTGGAAAGAAGTATGAAGAATCATCAAATAACTAAAAGGAGACCTTCCATCTGATTATGCAATACCACGACTGGGTATTTACCCAAAAGAAAAAAAGTCATTTTACCATAAGGACATGTTTATAGCAGCTCAATTCACAATTGTGAAGGAGTAGAAATAATCCAAGTTCCTATCAACCCATGATGGATTAATATGCTATACCATGGAGTATTATTCAGTTATTAAAAAAATATGGAGAGTTTGTATCTCCTGTATTTACCTGGAAAGATTTGGAAAACATTATCCAAAGTAAAGTATCACAAGAATGGAAAATCAAGTATCCTTTGTACTCAATACAAAAATGAAACTGGTATATTAACAACTACAGGCCCACAAAAGTGAAGGAGGTTGAGGAAGGGAGAAGGGGTTCAGTTAATCCCATCTAACTGGTACATGTATGTAGGACACTTCCTGGGTGAAGGACACAACAACTACAACTTGGACTTTACTTAACAAACACAAATTGTGTAACTTAATCACATATGCCTTCATAGATAACGCAGTGTTCTTATCAAATTTCTCCATCCTTACCTCTTTCCCCCCAGCAATCAACATATTCACTGAGGGACAGCTATGTGTAGGGCACCATATTAAGCAAAAAAACTGCAAGTGGAGAAGGTGGAACCTCAGGGCAATTGTGCTATTGGCCCTCATCAAGTAATTATGATGTAAGATCATAAGTTGGGAGTATGAAAGTCAGAAGAGCGTGATTTTGGTAAAGGCACCAGGGACCTTCATATAGTTGCATATTTGTCCCTCCAAATCTCCCATTGAAATTCACTCCCCAATGTTGGAGGTGGGGCCTGGTGATAAGAGTGTGGGTCATAGAGTGGATCCCTCACGAGTGTCTTTGTGCCCTCCCTATAGTAATAAGTTCTCACTCTATTGTTAATAGTTAACGTGAGAGCTGGTTGTTTAAAACAGTCTGACATCTTCTTCCCCTATCCCTTCTTCGTCTCTCACCATTTAATACCCTTGCTGCCCCTTCACCTTACACCTTGATGAGACGCTCCCAGAAGTCCTCACCAGAAGCAGGTCCTGGCAGCACATGACTTATACAGCCTGAAGAACCATGAGCCAAATAAACCTCCTTTCAAAATAAATTACCTAGCCTCAGCAATTAGCGTGTAGCAATGCAAAATGGACTAATACAGGCCTTTGGGTATCACTCACAACCAAATATTTAGAACTTAAACATGTCCAAACTCCTAAAGTTCCACCACTAATTTCTATTGTTAGTGCAACTCAGATAAATAATAAAAGATGTAATAGCCAAACAAATTCTGTCAAAGCCCTGTGTTGAAATACAAGAAATCTGATCCCTAGGGTCACCAGACATAATATTTGAAATGTTACAAATCCTCTTTGCCCCTTGACTGGGAAAGAATATTAGAAATCATAGTTTCCTTTTCCCTTTGGTTGATAGGAAGAAACTACGAAGTCATCCAATTTCATTTAAATGGGTTCCTATTAATAGAAAAATCTAACTCAGCATTGCCTTTCATTGGCTTGAAAAATGGTTCTAAGAATCATCTGGCTGGAATTTAAAGTTCAGCTCCTGTCCTTGTGTCTCTGTTGAGCAACTCTTAGTGTTGTGAGCTCAAGCACAATTATAAATAAAACACTGAAGAACTTAATCATGCCTATTCTTAACATTTTCAAATGTACTTTTAAAATGTATTTTATGATTATTTGACAAAGCAATCTACATACACATCTAGCTCCTTCTATATCTCATCTCATCTACTGCATGACAGAACACTTTGTATTTGCTCAAACATTTTGGCTGTACAGATGGTTCTTAATTCATAAAGGAAAGGGGAAAAAAAGATTTGTTAGTTTTCTTTTCAACCTTTCTTTTTATATATCTTGAGGACATATAACATTTCTAAATGATTCAGTGTAAGAATTGGTATTCTTTGCTCTTTTTCCTTCTCAGCTGCTCATTTTATTTTTAATGTTTGTGCCAAAGTCATCTCACTCCTACTCAACAGAGGGGAACTCTCTTGCCTCTCTTGCGTCTTGCCTCACCTATTTGAGTCAATCCAAATTGCTGCTTGAGGAAATGTTTGTTTGCCTATAACACCCCCTGAACTTAACTTTATTTGGAAAGTTGATGGCCTTCCCTTCTGTGAAAACTGAAGGCTCATTATTGGGCAAGTCACTCTATTTGAATTTTGAGTCACTCTCATTTTTCAAGGCTTACCATTATCAAGCCGAAACCTAGGCAAAATCACTGATCCGATTCTGACTTCTGAAGCCAGACCGAATCAGTCTAATGCTACTTCCATAAACAAATATATAATGTTTCAATGACTGGTAGAAATTTGTTTGCTTTGTTTTGATAACAAAAATTTCCATGCAAAATAATGTTTCTTTATAGAGACAGAAAGAAACAGAAGTGTAAATCCTCTTCTAATTTGCCATTATCTTTTTGACTCAAATTCCTTATTTGAGATAAGAGTACATCTACTTTCAACCCCAGTCTTCACAAATAAACACAAAACAGGATGGTTACACTTTAAAAAGTCAATTTAGTTTATTAATTCTGTGCAATACAAGCAGTACACGTGTTAGAAAATTGGAAGCAGGCCAGGCCCAGTGGCTCACACCTGTAATCCCGGCACTCTAGGAGACCAAAGCAGGTGGATTGCTTGAGCTCAGGAGTACAAGACCAGCCTGAGCAAAAGTGAGACCCCTGTCTGTACTAAAAACAAAATAGAAAAACTAGCTGGGGCTGTTGCAGGTGCCTGTAATCTCAGTTACTCCAGAGGCTGAGGCAAGGAGGATAGCCTGAGCCCAAGAGTTTGAGGTTGCTGTGAGCTGTGACACCACAGTAATCTACCCGGGGCAACTCTGCCTCAATAAAATAAACAAAACAAGAAGAAATAAAATTGGAAGTACTTCATTTCACTATGTAATGTGCCCCCGTGTATCATGTGTGCCACATTTGGGGCCCAAATTTTCAGGAAAAAAAGTCTTTCATTTTAATTTTTTAATTCAAATTTGTATGTGTATATAGTTAGGTATTTGTTTTATTTGCAGAATTTTCTCTACATGTTGACCACCTCTTATAAAATTATGTAATGATATTTTGTAAATAAAGGTATATATTGAGGTACAATTTCCCACTTTCCCTATGTATGGTGACTTTTGGCCAACCCTATAGTACTACCCACGTATAATGTGTATTCTTACTCTTCCCTCAAAAATTTGTACCAAAATGTGCACATTTTACACAGCAACATACAGTAGTTGATTTTACAGGATTTTGGAACATTTCTAAGAGAAGAAAAGGACACTCTGCACTCTTTCTTCATTATCTAAGTTAAATTCCACCTTCTCTGTGAGTTTTCTTTCCCCCAGCTTCTTCAATCTTGAGCAATCCTTGATTTCCCTTGAATGCTTTGTTTGTGTGGTGGCCACAGCCCAACTTTGTATTACAGTTCAGTGTGTACAAACTGGTCTGACCTCCAGATAGTGGGCTACTGAGGACAAGAAAGTTAACCACTTGTTGCCTCCCAGGCGCATTGTGAGGAATCAATAGATATTAATTGACTTGAGTTACAAGCTGAATAATCTCCATTTCTCAAAGACAAACTGAGCAGATTCTATTGATTTGTTTCAAGGTCACAGATGTTGATAGTTTAGTAGGAAGCTGATTCAGCATCCAAGCCTCATCTAGATAGGCTGATTCTATACCACCCATTCATGCATTTCATGAAATTATGTTCCTATGAAAATATATTAAGCTTTAATATTGTCAATGTGCATAATACTTATATGGTACAACATAAAGTATCAATTGTATTCAATAAGAGGATATTTTCTAGCAAAAATGTTCTCTGATAAATACCACAAAAGGCTGTGCATTTTACTTTGAATCATTTTAAGCAGAATCCTAGACACATCTTAACCTTTTACAAAACTTTTAGGTCATATGTAATACTTTTTAATTCTTTTGGAATTTGGGAGGGGGTGGATTTTTCCTAGTCAGGCAAAGTAACCACTATAAACTTATTACAACAAGGTAAAACAATTGTATTGTACCAGAATAGTTTAAAAATAAGCCAAAAGGAAGGCTTTATTCTGGGCTGAAAATAAGCAGACTGAGAAAAAATACAGACCAATAAAATATACACCCAAAGAGAAAAAAAAATAGTATTTCTGTGTCAGATTATTAGATCAGTCTGAAAACATCTAAGCCTAGGACATTGGTGCAGAACCCTGGTACCACGAGGTGATCAAACTTATATAGCATTTGACTAGACTTTATACCACCTAACCAAATTCTGAAGGCATGTAAGGATGCCTTCTCACAAGCAAGAAGATATGTGGCACAAACCTAACTCCTGGGTGTTTTAACTATGGATTTTTATTCCTGGTGGCAGCAGAGAAACAGCATTAACTGGTAGAAGCTCATCCCCTTCTCTTCCAAAGAGAAGCAATGTCTGCCTATGGGAGGATGTTCATACACTACCAGGCAGGGCCAAGGAAACGATCAACCTAGGAAAGGATTTCAGAGGTGTTGAAAGGCTTCTGCCTTATCCTCATTTGCTATGAGTCCCTATGGATGTGGGGACTGTGCCAAAAAGGGACAGTTATTTTAAGGAACATTAAATACATGAGAAATATGTACTAAATCATGAACTGTATGAAGCAAGATGCTTTGAAACTCTGCATCCAGATAAGTTGGTTTTTGACTCTTAAAGTTACAGAAAGAATCAAATGATTTCACTTAACTCCTAAACAATTGGCATATTGGAATTGACTCCCTATATTTAGTTGCTCCTATCTAAACTTTATTTCTTATAGCTTGTCAATACCAGAAAACAAAGAGACAACTACCAGTGAAGGAAACTAAATCATCATCGCCACCATCATCATCACTATTATCATTATCAAGTTCATCACAACACGAAAGACTTTTTCAGAGCTTCGTTCTCTATGTCTTAGAGCAAGCAATTCAGTATACCTACAGTTATGGCCTTTGATCAGTAGTAAAGCAACAATTCAATGCTTATGACCCAATACTTGCATAGCGTTAGGTAAAAATCTATTTGTATAATTTATCTTTGCTGAATGCTCCCTAAGTAAGCCACCTGTACTTCTTGACACCATCTTTGTCACATAAAAGTTAAGATAATGTTACTACATGTGCATTGTAATAATGGTAACAAAAATTGTTTAATATTGGTAATTGGCTGACCAGGCGCAGTGGTTCACACTTATAACTTTGGGAGGTCAAGGCAAGAAGATTGCTTGAGCTCAGGAGTTCAAGACCAGCCTGAACAAGAGTGAGACCCTCATATTTACTAAAAAAAAGAAAAATGAACTGAATGTTTTGTCAGGCACCAGTAATACAGCTACTCAGGAGGGTGAGGTAGGAGAATTGCCTGGACTCCAGGAATTTAAGGTTGCTATGAAGTAGGCTTGACATCACAGCACTCTATCCTTTCTCATACGGCAACTTTTTACGTACACCATTTCTTGCACTCCATCTCAATTGATATGTTTTACAAAACAAAGGGCACTCTGGACCTGTCTCGAGGCTTCACTGCTGGATCCAAAAATATATACATCAGAGAACTACAGAACTTTTTAAAGCACCATAGAGAATATTAGTGATTCTTCTCACTGTGTCCTTTGTAAGGGGGAGTCTATCTAGTACTGTTATATTTGGGTTGTAGTTTGAGTTTGTTTTTTCCTTCTAGATATAAACATGGAAAGTCATATTATAAAGAAGGGTTAAATACAATGCCCTTCTCCTATTCCAGCTTTGAATAAAATGATGTTAGCTAACCTGATACATCACCACACTTTCCTTAGTCATTTATAGCAAAGTGTTCACATTAATATGAAAGTAATCTTTCTACAATGTGAGTCAGGTCATAAAGCTGCCTTCTCTAGACCCTTCAGTGGCATTCTACACCTCATTGCAGAAGCAAAACGTCTTCAGCATGAAATATAAGAGCCCCTGTTAGTCCACCTTTGTTGCTCCAATCATTGTCCCTTAATGTCATTCTTGGTATTTTATTCTTCACTGTACCAATTTATAATATTTATATTCAAAGAGAGTGGTAATAGGTGCAGGTCTCTCGGTATGATACCACTGATAGTTTGTTTAAAGGTATAATGTTTTCTAAGGCCTTAGCATAGATGTTTTATGGTGTGAAAGTATCTGTGAGTCATGCTGTTATAAGGATGGATGACAATTAACTTTACTAAAAGAAATGGTGGCCCAGAAGAATATTCCATACCCCAGCATAGTTTCTATGAAAGACTTAAGGAAAGGGACATTTGTTTTCCTTAATTCACATTTCTATTTAAAAACAATTCACAGGGTTTCTTGAGTTGCGTTACAAGCAAATGAGAAAATGTTCTCAGTGATGAAGGGTCACTCTCTCTGTTAACATTAACTAGATGTTTCCTCTCTTCCTTCTGAGTTATAGCTAGAAAAGTCCTTTCATTTTACTGCCCATTACCAAGGAAGGGTGAAAAATGACTTTCTTCATAATATTTCTCACACTCTCCTTTTTCATTTACCTATTGTGATTTGCTTACACATAACATATTTCTTTGATTTAAGGTTCTTGTTGTAGTTTTTTCTTAGCACCAAATCCAAAACTTTGTATCTGTCCTTTTAAATACATGATGAAGTATACATATCGAAAAAGTGAAAATGTGTACTCTCTATAGCAACTTGCTATTTATCTTCCTAAAAGAATGAATCTTTAAAAAAAAATTGTTCATTAACATAGCAAACATATCTAGTACATGCCAAGGAAATTTATAATAAGTTCAGAAAATAATATTCTTATAGTAGACCCTCAGTCAATGGCCTCATATTATCTGTGCCTTTTCTAATAATTCCTATGGCCATCTGAGGTTGAAAGAGAGATTTTCCTCATTACATGGGAGAAACAGTGGAGCTGAGGGAGGGCTGTTCAAAATGAAATCTGTGTCTGAGATTCCTTCTCTAAAACTGTCTTGTTCATACAATGCAAGTGGTATTTACTAACAGAAACTTTGAAAAAATTGCAGCCTTTCAGAAGCACACTGTAAACTGATTCTGTTGGAGTTACTAACTCAAAGACTCAAGTTTGATTCCAAGGCCTACCACTTAACCTCTCAAGCTGTGTGACCATAAGCTGTTTACTTCTCTATGTTTTAGAGATGTTATTGGTAAAACCCCTATAGCAATAGCAGATATACCTATAGGTCTTAGGTAGGTACTCTGAATGTAAGGCACTAACAGGAATGCCTGGCCTATATATCATACTAAATGGTAGCAAACTTTAGTTATTTCTATAATATGATTAAGGTGACTAGATAGCAGAAGACATTGATAGAATTGAAAATCCTTGTGAAATCTATTCTCTTTACCTTTAGCTGTCAACAATACATTAGAGAGTATAATTATGTCCTTATTCTCTCTAGCCATATATGGCTTCATCAGGGTCATTTCAGGAAAGGGTCTGGATATTTTGTGGTATTTTAAGCCAAGTAAGGATAACAGAAGAAAATACTTGAGTTTCAGAAATGCCTCAGTAAAGGGAAATTTACCAGATGCTCAGGCCACTCTCATAAGAATTGCTTTCTAGCCATCTCTTCTAAGACCAATGTCACCCTGAGAATAAAAACAGGACCATGATGGAAAAGCAGAAGTCAGTTATCAGTTCTGCGTTGCTTCCTATAAGTTAAAAATTATACTCTTTGCTTCTGTTTCCTTATGAAAGATAGGAGAAAAAGAGGAAATAAGAGTTTCAAAGATTTGATTAGTTTTGACCAGAGAGAAAGCTCATGTGAAAAAAAAATGATCATGGGACCTGAAAGGAAAACACTAACTCAATTTGGATTTTAAGTCAGGTTTCTGAGAGCACCTGACTCAGCTCAGTGAAAATTGTCTTCATTCAAAATCTTTTTATATCAAATAGCATGAGAAACGTGAACCACTCTAAAAAAAAAAAATAAAATGAAAGCTTTAATGTTAACAGGGCATGTTCAAAGGTATTAGCAAAGAAGATGTGATCCCACAGATGCAAAAATGTTAATACACATGGGTAACAGATGCAGACTTTGAAAATAAACACGGTACCCACTTAAGCAGCTGGGTTACTGTAATAGAACAGTGGGTGTGGTTCTATTCTACTCAAAGCAATCTCCTCTCTTGACAAACTGAAGTCTTGCACACTGATTTTGATTGTCAGAGATTTGACTTTCTTCTTTTTATTTTCTAGATAGTAAAAGTAAAACATTCATATCACTATTTTAACAAGCTGTTAAATCCACCTGCCTGTGAAATCTGGTTATTACAGTTCACCACCCTGCCTAGTAAACAGAGACTCCAGATAAACTCTTCCAGAGCTTGACTTATACAAAATTCCAATGGCTACCTCTCAAAAGGGAGGATACTGACCATTCTTTCTATACAGTGGTATAAACCTCTGTTCAAAGCTAACTTCCTCCTTTTGTAAGGGCGAAATTGCCTTCCTGATTCAACTTAAGAAGCACAAGATCAAGTTCATTGCCTCACTGAGCAGGAGACCAGTAATGAGCATGCAGAGGGATTCCAGGCAGAGGGGATTAGAAAGTTAATAGCTTGTTTGGAAAGAGTATTTCTGCTTTAGAAAAAAATGGAATTAACACTTTTAAGTAGAGGGATGTACATTTTGGCATGTAAACCTCTTGCTTAAGAAAGAAGTTATTAATCTATGCCCCAAGTTGTAAATAATTAAGTCAGATCCTTCCCATAACCCAGATACCTTGTTAGTGTTGAAATCACTGAGGACTTTGTTACTGCTTTCCATGGATTAGCACTGGTAATGGCTGAGAAGAGACTAAGGCAACAATGGTCACCAAGACCCTAAATTATTTTTGACCCATTACAGGCCCCATCACTGGTGTGTCTCATCCCTGACATTCTCCACTAGACTGAGGATAAACCTCACCACCTTGCTCTTCTTAGAGACTACATGGATTATTAATTATTTCATGTACTTTACCTTTTACATCTCAACCACATTGTTAACTCCTCGAGATTTAGGATGAGGACGTGTTTGTCTTTTCAATCCTGGGTTACAGTGAAATACTAGGAAAAGACAAGCTTAGAATACCAAAGCAATGTACTTGGTATTTTGAGCTTTCACGAGGCATGGTTCTGAGCACACAAAATCACACCATTTCATCACAGCAAGTCAAGGACCTGAGACCCTTTGTATTTGGTGGGCATTGTACTAAGGGCTGTGTTGGGTTCATTTCTTTAACTCTCACAAGCACTCTGTAGGACAGGAATTGTAAACACTCTTACTTGCCCCAGTTTTACTTTAGAACCTACTTCCTCAACACTGCTTCCTTGTCACGTAATACCTTGCAAGTCCTCTGAGAGAACTTAGGGCTGAGAAGAAGTAAAGACCCAGAAGGGCACCGGCCATGTGTACCAAGGGTGGAGGGTTCGAACCGGGCCCTGGCCAAACTGCAACAATAAAAAAAAAAGAAGAAGTAAAGACCAGGAGAGGATAATTGGCTCACTTGTGTTAAAGTACAATCAGAACTGAGCTAGAATCCAATTTGCTGATCCTAGTTTCCAGAATCCTTTGACTACCCTTAATGTTTTAAGGAAACTGAGGAAAACTGTAGCATTTTCAAAGTTTCTCAGTCCTTTGCACACTTTATTCATGGCCTATGAGTTATCATAAATTTATAAGATAGTAAACCATAATAACTTATTTTTGAAAGTATCATCCTTATTACTTAATGTCAGATGAAAAAATATTTCTCCAATACTAAATGAAGAGATTAACTGCGAGTGATTTGAGATTCCACTTGGTGAACAAGCCCTTAGCAGAAAAATGGGGTTTAGGATTTATTTATTTTTACTTACAAAGTATTACAAACATATAGAAAAGTTCACGCAAGCACCTATGAGAAAAATAACTAGGTCAAATATATATTAAAAGTTTGTTGCCTATGGTACAAAGCTCCATTGAGGAAAAAAAATCCATTATGGAAACCAGCTGTTTCTTCCTCCCCCTCTAAATGTGCCCACTTTTCTGAAATGGCCATGGGTTTCTCCTACCCCCGTCATTTATACTTTTTGTATATATGTACACATGCAATCCTAGATAATATACAATTTTTTTTTTGTCCTTTTGAAATAGAGTCTCACTTTGTTGCCTTGGGTACAGTGTCTTGACATCATCAGAGTTCACAGTAACCTTGTTTTTTTTTTGAGACAGTCTCATCTTGTTGCCCTGGGTAGAGTGCCATGGCATCATAGTTCACAGCAACCTCAAACTCCTAAGCTCAAACTCTTCTCTTGCCTAAGCCTCCTGAGTAGCTAGGACTATAGGTGTCTGCCTTGATGGCTGGTTAGTGTTTTTCTCTTTTTGGTAGAGACAGGGTCTTGCTCTTGCTCAGGCTGGTCTTGATCTCACAAGCCCAAGCAGTCCACCAGCCTTAGCCTCTCCGAGTGCTAGGATTATAGCAGTGAGCCCCTGTGCCAGGCTGCTAATATATGATAGTTTTATATACTTAAAAATGGATATAAAAAGGTAGCTCTCATATGAATCCATTTCACCTTATGTCTTCTCTCAGCATTATGCTTTTGTTTTAGTTCTTAGTTAGAAAGTGTCACCTTTAGTTATATAAATTACATCCTTAGGTGTTGAAGTATATGACAAGTGTGAGCATAAGATATGGATATGAAGGAAAAACACATTATTTAAATAACAGATCCCTGGAAGGCAAAGACTATTGTATATCTTAAATTATGTATTTAGTCATCTTTAATGTAGATTGTATACTTCTTAAATAAAGATGAAAAACTGACATAATAAAATCAGAGTAGAGATATAAACAAAACCAAGTACGACACACAGAGAACCAAACTGTAAAATACCATGAGACTGTAGGATAAGGGAGGCGTGACAGAGAAGAGTAAAGAATTCCAAATGCATTTGGACTCCAGCCCTGCTCAGCCACTAGGTTTAGTGCACACTCACGGTTTTGGCCCGTTCAATACTCCTGTCCCCACCTGCTGTCATCTCCTGTGCACGCAAAGCTTTTTTATCTTCTCTCAGCCCACCTCTGAGATTTAGCCTATGGCAAAGCCAGCAATTCTTCCTTCCTCTAGAAATCTTGCCCCTCAAAAAAACCTCCTAACAAGTCCCCCACTTGTCACTGGACCTCTCTTGCAAACATTCTCCCTTTAGTGACAAATTTCTTTACGCTTTTGGCTTGCTGCATTATTCATGCTGTTAGTCTGAGAAACTATGATATCTCCTCAGGGCATGTTATTCCTTTTATCACAATTTTTTCATTCCTCTTACCTGTTTTGTATGAAAGAACATAAGCAATCATAAATAATTTTAATAACTCAGCACATTTGTTACAGCACATTTTTCCAGGACTCTAATTCCATCCACATAAAACATATGGTTCTGATTTTACCATTAAGTAAAAGGATAACAAGATAATATCTCTAAAAGTTAGAGATATCAATAAGAGTGTTGGTTTCTAAGTTGCCCAAGATGAACTCCAAGAGCACCAACGTGGTGACCAAAATACTACTAAGTGATGATTTAAGTGACTGTTAAGTATATAAATTAATAGGTTCATAAATCTCTTCAGCTTCTATTACTTCATTTTATTTTCAAACCATTGACAGGTTTAAAAATCATACTTTATGCTATAGACTATTAATCTTTTAATTTTCATAGATAGACTTCATTATAGGATACTTTGACAAAAGGCCTGAAAGAGGCTTTTCTTTCACAATGTCAAATCACAAAGTAGTCCACTATCAGAGAAAAAAAGTCTATGAAGACAGTGTTCCTCACAGCGGCCTGTTCAGCTTCTGATATGGTTCACTTGGCTATGGGCACTTTGATGAACTATTGAAATTAGGCCCAACCAACCAAGATATCTGTAATGGTATCTGTAAATGTTTATAATTCAGAATTGCATGGCGGTAACATAATTGACATTGGAAGAGGTAATTCTCTGTGTGCTACTGTAACCCCAGCCACATGTCCCTGATAGGAATGGAGTGTGGTACATGGCCCATGATAAATACTCTATTTCTTGGCCACATACCCACACTCCATGGGTGGACAATGTGCTCACTTCCCCCAAAGTATAGATAATGCCTGGGATTTGGGCATTTCTTCTCTGCTACATTTATCTTGTCTCTTGAAAGTCATACATGGGAAGTTTATGGGACAAACTGTGTCCCCCCCACCCCAACTCGTGTGTTGATGTCTCTCCCTTTAATACCTCAGGGAGTAGGACTGCATTCAGAGGTGAGGTTTATAAAGAAGGACTTAAGTTGAAATGAGGCCCATAGAGTGATGTCCTTACAGGAAGAAGAAGAAGCACCAGTGGTCCGAGAGCACAGAGGAACAGCCACGCAAAAGGTAAGACAGTCAGCTTCCAGCAAAAGGGGGGCCTCGGAGAAACCAGCCCTCCTGGCACATTGATCTTGGACTTCCAGCCTCAAGAGCTGAGAGAAAATAAATTGTGTTGTTTAAGCCACCTAGTTTGTGGTATTTTGTAATTGAAATCCCAGCAAATTAATACAATAGCAAAGATACTTCAAGGGCACCTGAACACTTCAAGTGCCCCAAATGGCCAACTGTGCAGTGAAGACAAAGCATAACTCAGGGCCTTGGGCTCACCCTCTTCTCCTCCACGGACCTTCAGCCTTTGGGGTTAATCCGCCTCCACCAAAACCCTGCCTTTTCTTTTGTTTGGCTTTGCAAGATGGCTCATCAGTCATGCTTTATGTTGCGGATTCTGGCTACGGATAGGGAATTAGCAGCTTCAGATCCTGAGCACTGGAGAAGAACAAGGTCTCCATGGGCTGGTCTCAGGGCACAGAATCTAAAGGATGATCAAATATTTCCATGTAAAATAACCTCTTGCCATTAGGTTTATATATATCATTGTACAGATCTTCACTTGATTATCTTGGTAAAACAGCCCTCTCTTATTATTTACACTTTGATACACAACAAATTCCAAGAAGAGGTTGAGTTTCTTGAATTGGTAATGAGGAGGTTTAGAAAAATTATACTACTACATTCACAGTACTATAGAGTTAAATTTGGCATGAAGATGTATCCTTATAAGCATTAAAATTACTGTGCAGTTGCCAGTTTCTTCTCACTAGGGTACTCAAAATAACCAGCAATGAAGGTAAGCTTCTGCCTTAGTGTTGCCTCGATTCCCACTTCTCTGGCTTCTGTTTTCCATGTTCTTTTCTCTTCAGAAATTGATAGCATTTTTTGTATCTGATCTGTACTTTTCAATTTCTATTTATATACAGTTTCCCAAAATGCATGCATACTTTTTTCTTTTCTTTTTTTTTTACTGAGGGGCTGACTCAGAGGCTGACTAGAGTAAGTGCTCATAGACTGAAGTGAGCTGGGAGCAGCTGAAATTGGTAGATTGCAGGGAGAAGCATCAGAGGTGTTCAGAGACCCCACCGAGAAGAGCTACAAGGACAAAGACAAGAAAGAAGAAATGAGAGAGAAGAGGACAGTCCAGAAGAGACTCAAATGCATGCCCTTAGCAATAGATACCTTCTCATAAAATCTTGACTGCTTATGAATTCGTCACCCTGGAAATAATACCTGTCTATTTCATCAGCTTGGTAATAATGTCTCCAATCTGAGCACCAGTCCCTTTTTCTCCATTATGTTAGGAGAACTAGAGGATCATGATAATTCTCTCATGGGAAGAATCATTTCCAAATAGCGTCTGAGTTGAAAACAGATTTTGTGGTGGCAGATATTTAAAATATTTAATAACAAGTAAGACCACAAACCAATAAGCACTGCTACATAATGTTATATAGCAATAATGTGGCATCTTTGAAATGATCGTGAGGAACATTAAAATTCATCGAATATCTTCTTCTGAGGCCCTGGCTTCTTTACAGGCACAACATTACGGCACTTGCTAACCCCTGGGAAGCCAGGATTGTGTCAGAGACGTAGCCGGCCTGCCACTCCTTGGACTGAAACCGTTTGTGATGATCCTGACACTGTTAGCATTATTTCTCCGTCACGGACCTATGGCTTCTTCCAGCTGTGAAAAGCCCTGGTGTTGTACTTGCCTATTAAGCACATGAATATTTTAATCTAAAAACACAGGGCTTGGGAAAGTAAGTCCTCACCTATTTATTCACTCATTCTACAGAAGTTAACTTAGTTCCAGACATGGACCAGGTACTAAATTCATTTTTAAAAATTTGATGAATAAATTAAAAAATACATGAGTAGGTATATGAGTGAACAAATACTAAAAAAGCTTTGTTCACTAATTCTTTTTGTAGCACAGACACAAACTATTCTCAGGATAGAGAGACTTAACACAGAGGACAAGGTAGGGAGGAAACTGCCTCCAGTTTAAAGATATGGGGAGAGCAGAAAAAGGATATTTATTTATTTATTATTAAATCATAACTGTTTACATTAATATGTTTCCGTGGTACAATGTGCTGATTTTATATACAATTTGGAATGCTTACATCAAGCTGGTTAACATAGCCTTTGCCTCACTTACTTATTTATTGTGTTAAGACATTTATACTCTATTCTTAATAGATTTTATGTGTACCCTTGCAATATACACCATAGGTGAGGTCCCACAGTATATTTATTTCTAAGATACCACTTATAGAATTGTGTTACAGACTTGGAAGTTGCCACTACTTGGAAAAAGAAGAAAAAAGGTATTAATTCACAATAGTAATAATGTATAGTTCTCTTGGTTCTATCGTAAGTTTTGTGTATACTCTTCTATTTTCAAACTCATACTAAAACTTACTTCACCCCTGAAAAGGTTTATGTTACAACAATTCCATTTTGTCTATAAAAAACTGACTATTCTACAACTCTTGTTACTTCTTGGAGCTCTTAATCTGCAGATTATTTGTTTAGCTCAGTAAATTTTGCTGTAGCTGGTCCTGGGTCTGGGACCTCAACTCTTTAAACTAATATAAAAGACAAGTGAAGTCATAAGCCTATCAAGATCCATTTCCTTATCTGCAGAGCACAGGTTGAATTAAGAGGATTACATTGCTCATAATTAGAGAAGTAATTGTCTTGTTTAATCAATCTGGAACATCTTTTAGAAGATGAACTTCTCAATGACAGGAATTATGGATATGTTAATATTTATCTGACCCATAACAGGTGTAAAATAAGTTTCCAAAATAAATGGCCGAACAGATGGACATGTTGGTCAGACCTCACCAAGACATTGGGTTTAGCACTGAGTAAATATTTGAAGAGGGTCGTGGAAAAGCCTCAGTAAAAGTAAGAGAATGAGCCTTATCCCCAGAAGTAACAGCACAAACCAAGCTATCAGTTAGCATTTCTTAAATGATGAATAAATAAATGAATGAATTGAGTTCAAAAGACAGATTTAGACTGAGAATTGTTAAAAAAATGGAATGACCTCTCTTTGTGAGTCGTGAGTTTTTCAGTTGGTAAGCTATTAAAATAAAATCAGAACAGACATCAGATGGGTTTATTGAACTGTAAGATTTTCTGATGTATACATTAAACTTCAAATGTTCAAATACTTCAAATACTAAATATTTTCTGGGTCAATTGGTACTGAAAGTTATACCCAGTAAGAATGTGGCTGATAATTTATATAAACTGCTTCACTGGTGAGATCGACCAACCATCTAGAAAATCAATGATCCAGGGACCATCAGAAAAGAAGCATGGATAGGTGAATTCAATTCATCATTACTGCCAAGAGGAAAATATAGTAACAATAACAAGATTTCAAAGTAGTTATTCTATTACACTTTTTCCGTAAAGCACTGCAAACAATGAAAAGGAGGTTTTGTGTAGAAAATAAAATTCCTTATGCAAATAAACAAATGAAAACACCAAGACGATCTACCACATTAATTTCTTTTCTTTTTTTTGAAGGTTACATACCATATAAAGTTTTTATTTTTTTTTTTATTATTAAGTCATATACACATGGATCATGAATGCATTCATGTATATGTGGGAAACAATGTGTTGATTTTTTTACACAAAGTGACATGCTTACATCAAAACAATCAACATAGCTTTTGCCTCATTTACTTCATTATTGTGTTAAGACATTTATGTTCTACACTTGACAGATTTGACTTGTACCCTTGCAATATGCGCTGTAGGTGTGGTCCAGCCTTTCACCCTCTCTCTATCAAACATCTCTCCTCTCTTCCCACTCCATTTCTCTCCATCATTCTGGGCTATAGTTGTGTTCTATCTTTCATAAGAAAGCATGAGTAAATATAAGTTGGTTTCATGGAAGTACCGAGTACATTGGATACTTTTCTTCCATTCTTGAGATACTTTACTCAGGAGAATATGTACTAGTTCCCTCCATGTAAACACAAAAAAGGTAAAGTCTCCATCTTTTTTAAGGCTGCATAGTATTCCATGATATACATATACCACAATTTATTAATCCATTCATGGATTGATGGGTACTTGGGCTTCTTCCATGATTTGGCTATTACAAATTGAGCTCAATGAATAATCTGGTGCAAATATCTTTTTTGCAAAGTGATTTTTGGTCTTTTGGATATTTCTATTTAAAAATCACTGTAGTATGTGTACTAATTGAAATGAGCTATTTCATGTAGTCTTATATAATGTATAATTTTAGATGCTACTTTTATAGATACTCTACAGTTTTATTGGCTAGGGTGTCTTAAGGAGATATGTGTACCCTCTATGCTTTCCAGTTACCTCATGTAAAATCCAGAAAATATTCATTTTTTTGTATCCCCAATCATTAAAGTATTTATTTTGTTTTTTATAATTTTTTTTGGTTTTTGGCTGGGGCTGGGCTTGAACCTGCCATTCCTGGTATGTGGGGCTGGCACCCTACTCCTTGAGCCACAGGTACCACCCTGTTTTTTATAATATTATTTTGTTTTTAAGAGTTGCTTTTCTCTTTAAAGGTATCTCTGCCAAAGTCCTATCCTCATAATTAATTATAATTGCTGCTCAAGTGTTTTTTCCCATGTAAAATATTCTTTGATAGAAATTATTTCTACTTGAGCACTGTTTAGTTAGAGTAACAGTTTTTTAAGCTTATTTTGAACACTAAGATGTTTTGGAAATATAATCTCTTTTATTAATGTAAGAATCCTGCCCGGAAACTAATTCTTTTGAGTCAGAATTTACTGATAGATTCCTGAATTTACCCAGAGCTTTAAATGTTATGTTCCAAGTACCCTTTGCCCCCAAGGGATCAGGAGTGCATTAGTGTAGTTGTCATTGCAATATTTAATAAGGAATCTTGTGTAGGAATTTAGAAGCTTTCCATTTGAAGGTGTTTTTTTCTCCTAAATAATATAGAAGCTAATAGCATACAAGGAAGGCCAAGAAGGTAAGAAAGCTGGCTGTTGTGCTTACTCTGCATTCCCAGTGTATAGGAGAATGGAATTGAAGAAGTAGGTACTCCAGAAGTCTTGAAGTCTGCTGGTTTTACTATGTGCAAAGTCAAAATTATCTATCAAATGAGGTTTTAATGTAGCTAAATGTAAATATAGAAAATAACAATTCAGGTGAGGTGTGGTGGCTTATACCTGTAATCCCAGAACTCTGGAAGGCAAAGGCAGGTGGATTGCTTGACCTCAGGAGTTCGAGACCAGCCTGAGCAAGAAAGAACAAGAGAGCATTTCTTTAGTAGAGCATTTGTACTAAAAAAAAAAAAAAAAAAGACTAGCCAGATATTGTGCCAGGTGCCTGTAGTCCCAGCTACTTGGGAGTCTGAGGTAAGAGGATCTCTTGAGTCTATGAGTTTGAGGTTGCTGTGAGCTGTGATGCCACAACACTCTATTCAGGGAAACGGTGAAACTCTGTCTCAAAAAAAAAAAAAAACTATTAGCCAGGAAGGGAAGAGAATTTGTAGTATGGATTAGGCACTGGTAATCAGTGCACAGCTTGCCAAGGGGAGAACTTCAAAGGTGACTGTAGTGTGTTCAGCAATGAGGTATGTACTTTCTAGGACGAGTTTGTGAACTTAATTGTCAAACTTCGTATATGTTAATTTTACCAAATTAAAGAAAAAAGAAAGAAGAAATTAATTTAAAAAAAAGGTGAGAACAATTTATAGTTAATACAAACATGTCTGTTGTTATACCACCAAAACACATGGGAAGCAACGGGAATGAATTGCAGTAATGACCACAAGAGATTGGCCTACTTTTCATGTTTAATACGTTTTAAAAATTCTTTTAGATAGAGAGCATTGATTCAGGGGCTCTTTTTTTTTTTTGGTAGAGACAGAGTCTCACTTTTTCTCTCTCGGTAGAGTGCCATGGCATCACACAGCTCACAGCAATCTCTAACTCCTGGGCTTAGGTGATTCTCTTGCCTCAGCCTCCCGAGTAGCTGGGACTACAGGCACCTGCCACGACACCCGGATTTTTTTCTGTTTTGCAGTTCAGCCGAGGCCGGGTTTGAACCCGCCACCTTTGGTATATGGGGCCGGCGCCCTACTCGATGAGCCATAGGCGCCACCCAGGGGCTCTTTACATATAAGTTCAACCCATGTTTATCAATTATTTTCTTCCACGTCTATAAGTATTCGTTCACATGCCTAGCTCCTTGACTAGGAAGGACAAACTTTCCTTAGCCATGTTTCACGCCCGGTGCATACTGCTTTCTATGTGACAGATACACAGTAAACCTGTCTCAGAAGTACTAAGTGTACATATTGTTCTAAGAACATAGATCTGTCCCTATTCTTTTTGTCAATTAGAAAAGAAGAAGAGGAAGAGGAGCCTGATGGTGACTGTATTGCCATCATTATAGCAATCCATTTCTTTCTTTAATTTATTTGGATCATTTGGTGGTGCTTACACAAATCAGCATTTACTGATTGATAACTGCAAAATCTTTACTCACATTAAGTCACCTGTATGATCTAGGCAATTCAAAGAAGGATTTCCAAAACTCTTTCAAAAAGATCAAAAAATTAGACCCTTAAAAGTTTTTCCTTTCCCTCTTTCTCTTCCTCTCCAAGTTAATACTTTCTCCATTTTAAAATTTATTGTGAAGATGAATATGCCTAATACTAATCTTCACAAATTAAAAGAAGGACTTTATTCTTTCCGTAAACTGGTTGCTAGGGTTATGGTAAAGTCCAAAAGTGTTTTCACTGATGTATTTATTGTATTTTTTGACAGAATAAAGTTTAAAAATTAGTGTTTTCAGCCAGATAAACTAGTAATTGAGTTGCAAATTTATAGAAATCTTTGCAAGAATTATCCACATAAGCTGTATCAGATCTGTTCCTCAGACAGAACTTCAATTAGCAAGGTTGGCTCTCAGTAGTTCTCCCTGCCAATTTTTGCATCTAGTATTTACTTTAAGCCTTGCCCATTCTGAGTATTTTTCATGACTCCATTTGCCTATAAAAATATCTCGTGTTCCTTCCCTATTATAGGTTTGCTATGGTGATTATTCGAGCTATGGTACAAAGAGTCTGATAATGATATAAGGTGTTATGCTTCCCAGGTGCCACTCTTCCTTTTAACAGTGACTTTCAGTGTTTGGTATCTAGGGTAACAAATTGTCTTGATTGGCCTGAGACTTTCCAAGTTGTAGCACTAAAAATCCTATGTCCCAGGAAACCCCATAATCCCAAAAAAGGTTGTTTACCCCAGTCACACTGAAAGGACTCCATGCACAAATGGCAACTGGGGAAACATTTTAGCCTCCTCTTTCAAATTGCAGATCTCGGTTGAAGATTTTTTCGGCCTCTTCTCTCAACTCCCTGTTAAGGATGATCTACTCAATCTCCTCAGGGATCATCCTGACTTTGTTCCCCACTTGTTATACCCTTCGAGATGAATTTCTCAGGTGCTTGGCTCAATGTGTTCTCAGGCCGATCTCACCTTCTCATTGTTTTGGTTTGTTCAAAAAGAGACATTTGATTCCCAGGCATTTTCTTTTAATTCAGCAATAAAAAACAATTAAAGGTGTGACCCTCAGTCTCTCCTTAGACTGTCTTTGTGGTTGACCACCTGTTGAAAGAAAATTCCTATAGAGGCCACAAGGAAATCCCAGGGGAAATTAGCTACAAGTATGTGCAGACAGTCCCTGTCATGGTTTGACTTAACGTTATTTGAGCTTGACGACGGTGTGCAAGCAGCATCCATTCAATAGAAACTATTTGTTTAGCACCAACACAACCAATATGTCTTTTACTTTCAGTACAGTATTCAATAAATTACATGAACTATTCAATTCTTTATTATAAAACAAGCTTTGTGTGAGATGACTGTGCCCAATTGTTGGCTAATATGAATGTTTTAAGAACATTTACAATAGGTAAAGCTTGGATATTTAGCAAACAAGTTGTATTAAATAAATTAGCTCTTTTCTTTTCTTTTTTTTTTTTTTGACTTTATAGAAATAGCATCTGGTTCTATTGCCCAGGCTGGACTCTAACTCCTGGCTGAAGGAGCCTTCCCATCTTAACCTCCTGAGTAATGGTGCTGTAGGCACAGGCCACTGCACCTGGCTCAATAAACTTTGACTTACATTATAATATTTTCAACTTACAACGGTTCATTGGGACATAACTCCACTGTAAGTCAAGGAGCATCTGTTTATTTATACCAATGTTGCCTACTTGATTATCAGGCCTGAGATTTCAGTACAATATAGTAACACGGACCCAGCTGTCCAGGTTGGCCATCTCTCTGTGATTCTGATCACTGTGGCTCTGGAATGCCCTCCATTTCTCTGGCATCTATGATTTTCTGATAATAGAGAAACAAGGAGCCAAAAATTGTAAAAGGCTCATTGAAGCATTGTTTTAAATGCATTTGAACATAGTAGTTGATTTCAGTAACTAAAAAAATTAAAAGTGACCAAATAATTTTTGTTAGGGGCTGAATTGTGTCCCTTCCTCAATTCATATGCTGAAGAGCCAACCCCCAGTATGTAAGCAAGTGATGGTATTTAGAGATAACGTCTTTCAAGAGATAATTAAGTAAAAATGAGGTCTCTAGAGTGGGCCTTAATCTAACATAACTGGTGTTCTTAAGAGGAAATCAGGACTCCACACATCAGAAGGAGGACCTCATAAAGACATAGGAAGAATACAGCCAGCTAGAGCTGAAGAGAGAGGCCAGGAACAAATCCTTTCTTCACAGCCCTCAGATGCAACCAGTCCTGAAAAATCCTTGAACTTACATCGGTCCTTCAGAATTGTGAAAAAATATTTGTAATATTTATGTACTGTAAACAAACAAGTGTGTAGTACTTTTTTTTTTTTTGGCCGGAGCCGGGTTTGAACTATAATAAAAGTTATAAGAATATGGTCTTTGTCTGTCTCAAATTATCTTATTGTACCGTACTCCCCCTTCTGATGATGATGTGAGACTATACAGTACCTATGTGATGAGATGAAGTGAGATGAATGATGCAGGCATTGTGGCATAAATGGAAAATTCCAGCAATAAATAATTCATAAGCTTCAAATTACATGATTATATATACTGATCACTGGGATGAAGTCTCACTCCTTCCCTCTCTGTCCTGCCAGGATGTCACTTAGTAGCTATCCTGACTATCATATTGATTGTGGCAGTATCCCAGGGTTTGTGCTCAATTAACACTTATTCTACTTAATAATGGCCCCAAAGGGGAAGAGTGGTGTTGTAGAATTTTCAGGCCAAAGATGACCATAGGTTCCTGAAACCTCAGAAAGCATAAAGCACAAATAAGGGTAGGACTACAGTAATGCAACTATCCAGTAGGCAAACACACAGTATCTAAGTGGTCAAAACAAAGTTCTCATGAAAGATGGATTTAAACTTGCTTGGGGCAGGAGCCCGGGTGAGTTAGATTAATTATAAACAGGAGGTTGCAGCTCTCACACTGGAACTTGAGCTCTTATATATTGGGCACACAGAAAGATCCTAGCAGTCAAAATGGGAAGAAATGAGAGGTTTCTCCAAGTATATCCAAGAAGATCTTTCGATTACTTTTCTCCCAAACGGTCAGTGAAGACTTTTGAAAATAGCTTTAGGAATGTAATATCAAATGCTTGCTCCTCTTCCTCTAATGAATAACCTTGATCACTAATCTCTTATTTCACCACAACACACAGAATACTTAACCTTGAAAAACTTTAACAATGTCGCATTCCCCCCTAAAGATCAATGCTCCATGCAAAGTAAATTATGAGTACAATTGAACAAACATTAAATGGGACAGAAATGAACAGACATTTTATGATATGGGAATTATATATTAACAAAGTTATTATTTATTTTAAAAAAGACAAAATATGTCATCTTCATCAGTGATATCCCTTTTATTTTGCCCTATGTTTTGATGTCTTAGAATCGTCTAATTCACTTCAATGGCTATCACTGTTCTACTTTCCCCTTGTGCAGAATTTAGAGGTTATTATTTAGATAAAAGAGGAAATAAAGATCTACAATGAAAGTCAGATGGCTGAGAGAGATACAAATACCACTGACTTTGGACCTGCTTTTGTAATTTCATTCAGGAAATATTGAAAGACATTTGCCATGGTGTTTCTCACCAGCAGTTCATAATACTCAGTTATAACAACAATTTTCTCAAGTAGGCATTGGGGGAACTCCTCTTCTATCCTTCTTTTCTGGTCAGCTTCTTTCTGGTAGTATGTAAAGTGCATCCACCAGGTTAAGGGCCCTGCTTGAGAAGCCCCTCCTGGGCCAGGTGTACCTGTAGCCTTAACAGGGTTTTAGCTGGTTCTGTCATGTCATCAGCAATTTATTAAGTGGAAGGGTAGATACTGCCTGAGAAGCTCAATTTACTTAGCATTTGATTTAGTGTAGAAGTTTATAGAAGAGTGGGCCCATTGCCCAGTCTCCTGGGAAGGACTCAGAAGACTAGCTTCTTGATTATATGTAAGGGAGAAAGGTATCCTGGTATAGGAAATGGTGCTGTGGTTAACCTCATATCATATCTCTAAAGGAAAATTGCTCCTGGCATCCTCAGCATCCACCTCTTCCCATTTCCGGAAACAGATCCTTTTTTCACCTGGTAATCAATGACTTCCAAGGTCTCAGATGGGTGGTTTGGGTGGAGTGCCAAGGAAGGAACCCATGATTCAGGTCTGGCCAATCAAAGGACCACTGGTTACAGCCCTTAGTGATTGGCTGGGTGAGGCACCTTAGACCCAAATTGTCCAATCAGAGTGACTCTACTCAGGGTGGGTTATCAGAGAATATCTTCTTATTCTGTCTGTAAGGTTTTGTTCCAGAAGCAGACCCACCAACAATGAGGTAGGATAGGTTTTCTTATAGTCATTCGATCTTACTCTTTTGTAAATACATATCACAGTCTTGGTCTGGCTCCTTTTTCTCTCTCTGGTGCTAAACCAGAAATCATATGTCAAACTGAAGAAAAGATGGGCATAGACTTGAGGGGAGGAGGAAAAATTTGAACCTGTGTTTATCAGTCTCGCCTACCGAAGTTGGTCTCTGCCAGACTTCACCCTCTCTGCTGAGACTCTCCCCGCCGTTCTCCACACTTGATGGATAACTGAAGGAGAGGAAGGAAGAGATCCTGATGAAACTGAGGCTGTGGGACAGTCAGATGTCCCCATCAATGACCTAAGCCAAGGACTGTGACAGTACCCAACCTATATCAACCTTCTGGGAGTAACAACAAGCATTGCTCGGCTGAGACTTTACAAATCTTACATAGCTTTCTCTTGTGGCCACTTCTAACCAGAAATATTCAGTGCGGGGGACTTTAGAAAATATTGTTTAGTTTAGCCAAGTTGACACATTGCAAAACACTGATAACCTGAAACTGGAACATGCAGGAAAGTGAGGCTGGAGTTGCTGCAGCCGTTTTTGTTCTCTTGGTTTGTGGAGTCCAAGTATGGGATTAATGTAATCAAAGGTGTGTGTGTGTGTGTGTGTGTGTGTGTGTGTGTGTGTGTGTGCGTGCAGAAAACAATTTTGATCACACTCTTCAAGGCCCAAAGCCCCTAAAATACCTAAAATTACCAGCTGGAGTTTTCAGGTGTAAAAGACAGTAAATTCTTTGTGCTTAAGTCAGTTTGAAAAGTGTTTCTGACACAGGCTCCGCAAAGAACTGCTACATGAAGATTTTGAAGTAGTACTATTATATTTGCTCAAGCTGAAGTTTCTCAGTAGTTTTAAAAAGTAATCTTAAGTAGAATTAAATACATCCTTGAAAAAAACAACTAACAATTAACTTGAATCTTATTGCTCTGATAAGGAGAAAGAATGAAAGCTACTTCCCATTTTTAAAAAGATGAACACAGTCGTCCCAGCTACTCATTGGAAAGAGAACTTCTGGCCAATCTATTAACAAATGCTTTTAATCAGTTTTTAATTCTACAGTGAAAGTGAGACATATAGATAGCTGTATTGATCATAATGGTTGAAAACATTATCAATGAAGAAAAATTCATCAAGAAGTTCAAGAAATGACAAACCAGTAAACACAAGGTTTTCTCCAAATATACTTCATGAAAATAAGTGTAACACAACATATATTTTGCAAAATTATCTTACTATACTGATTCAATATTTCAAATTATCACTAACTGATATTATATAAATATTTTTACACTATAAATGAGATACAGAGATCTTTATTATTTTAATTAGTCTTAGAATCAAAAATGTTATTTTTTAGGTTTTTATTAACTCATTATGAAAATTTCACTGTATATAAATAAATCAAGCTATTACATAAAGTAGTTTTTTGTTCCTTTTTATAATTTTTAAAATATTTTCTCTAATGACATGTAATTTTACTCATCTAAAAGTAAAAGTTTTTAGTTGAACAAAGATTCTTTTGTTCCACAGAGACAAAAGAAATTTTAATACAGTGTTCCTCAAAGAGAGGCCCTGGACCAGCAACATCTGAATCACCTGGGAATTTATTAGACATGCAAGTTATCAGCCCCACTCCATTCATAGATATTAATCAGAAAGTCTGGTGATGGAACCCAACGGTCTTTCCCAAAACCCCTCCAGGTGATTTTGCTGCTGATGAAGTTGTGGAACCAAAACCATCACTATTACCTGGCCTAAGACCTTGGCAATGAGACTGCTGTATGTTTGGCAGTGTACTTTGAGTGGCTGCCAGAAAAATCACCGCTGACCTGTATCTCAGAACTCAGTGATCATACCCTGCCTAGTTAGAAGTCACCAGCTATTCAAAACAGTGCATATTACATCACCCATTTTATAAGGTTATGTAAAGAATAAATGAAATATTTATAAAGTGCTTATTATGCTTAGGTATGTGTACTATATGTGCTATGCTTTGTGTGAAACAAAAGGGACGTTATTTTCATGTGCATAATTGATATTCAAACTATAACTCTTAAATCACATTCTCTTCACTCACAGCAAAATGAACAAATAAAAACATAATATATTCTACTCATTATACATTCACCAACATTTAAACCTCAGGGAAATATCAGAGGTTACTGATAAGAATATTGAAGTCCAGGGAGGCTGAATAACAAGTCTATGTGGGGACTAATGGGCAAAGATTAAAAGCAACAGGCTCTTTATTAACTCCTGGACTAGTGTCTTACAGAGAAAGTCATTCAAGCTGTACTCATTAAGAAAACAGCAGTACTTATTCTGAAATTGTCTTTCTCTTTTTTGTTGTTGTTTACATAAAGTCTCACTCTGTTGCCCTGGGTAGAGTGCCCTGCCATCATCATGGCTCACAGAAACCTCAAACTCTTGGGCTCAAGTGATCCCCCTCCCTCAGCCTCCTGAATAGCTGGGACTATAGGTGTGCACCACCGTGCCCAGCTAGTTTTTTCTATTTTCAGTACAGATGGGGATATGCTTGCTCAGAGTGGCCTGGAACTCCTGAACTCAAGACATCCAGCTGCCTCTGCCTCCCAGAACATGAGGATTGTAGATAAGCCACTGCATGTGGCAGAATTTTCTCCTTTGGCATTACTATTATCCAGTGCTAATCACTCCATCTCTTATGTCCTCATATGTTAACTGGCATTGTTATTCAAGATCGCAAACTTATTAATTAGGCTGAAAACATTTTGGGGGAGTACACAAATAGAAAACAATGTAAAATATGCATGCAAAAGCCACATGCATTTCTGCAACATTCAGTGAAATCTTCTTTCTGAACATCTGATAAATCTAACTGATGTTAGATATGTACAAATTCAAGTTTCCTGTATATACATGGTCACTTCTTATTTTGTGTTGCAGACCAGCAAATATGTATGCTAGAAACCAACCTTCCACGGGTCATTTTATTCTGGAAAATAACTTTGGGTTATCCCACCTTGCATGATAGGAACTTCACGCTTAGCCATCCAGCAGCACATCAGGGGAAACTTCATACAGAAGGAGAAGAAGAAACTTTTGTATGTACTATATATAAGAAGAAAACCATTTCTTTTAATTTAAAAAGTCTTCAGTTAACCTAATATTTTATTTTTTTCATTTATAGTACTTCAAATCCTCCTTAGATATTAAAAAAAGTATAGAAAATATAATTTGCAGTAGTACAGTATGAAAATTCAAGTCTTAAAACTTCCAATTACAGTACTGTATAATACTGTATAATTTTGAATGTATTTCTCTCTATGTGTTCATATCACATATTCATAGCTGTTTACTAGCAGAAACATTTCTTAGCTCAATGCCATTTATTGACTTAGTATTCTGTTCCTTCCAGAATCCTAATCATCCCCAAGCTCCAAACTTGACATAGTAGTTTCTACATCCTAGGACATGAAAATGTGCTGTATCTGTCATTGGAATGAATAGCCCATGACACACTATGGAATGCACGTCCTTAATGGTTTCATAAAAAGCTTTAACAGAAGGAAGCAGAGGATCTATGTCTTACATAGAAAAATTATTATACCACAAGCTGGGCACTAAACTAAAATCTTATCTTAATTCATGTAGCATTAGACCGAAGAACCGAAAAACATCATCTAAGCTTTTTCCACTTTTGAAATGCTTAAAAAATTTTTATTTTTATTTATTTTATTATTATTTTTTTTGAGACAGAGCCTCAAGCTGTCACCCTGGATAGAGTGCTGTGGCATCACAGCTCACAGCAACCTCCAATTCCAGGGCTCAAGTGAGTCTCTTGCCTCTGCTTCCCAAGTAGCTGGGACTACAGGCGCCCGCCACAACGCCCAACCATTTTTTTTTTTTTTTTGGTTGCAGCTGCCATTGTTGTTTGGCGGCCCGGGCTGGATTAGAACCCGCCAGCTCAGGTGTACATGGCTGGTGCCTTAGCCCACTGAGCCACAGGCGCCGAGCCAAGAATTTTTAGATTAGTGGCTTTGATGCTTGTAATGATGTCCAGAAGAGGATGTAAGTGCCTTATTAGTTTTGTTGACTTGCTGCCAAATATTAAAGACAATTCATGATTACTACATTAATCTTTTCTGATAATGCAAATGTTTCATAGCAAAAAATATAAAATTTAGAAAAGTAGAAGAAATTTACAAAAAAATTTAAATGTACTTATAAGAACAGAATGTTTGGATGCAGCATTAAAATTCCTGTGAAAAGATCTGTTGTAAGATTATAAAATATGTCTGTGTGAATTAATATTTAAACCATTGTTTCATCTTTAAATTACAGAGATCATGTTTTTTAAACTCTTTTTAAAATTCCCAACCACAGCACAATACATGATGCAGCATAAATCTGGAATGACATATTTAATTTTACTGCACTAATCAGATAACAAGATCTCTGTCTTCTCAGATCTTGGAGCCTGGAAAAACCCAGTTATTAATTCCTTACTGTCCCTTCCCAAAGTTCTCTTGTTTGTTGACATGTAAATAAGGTTCCAAGAATGTTCTAAAGAAAGCAAAATGATTGTGCTCTGAACGTAGAATTGTTATTTTTTGGTCCTCCCCCAGAATTTACTTTAATTGAAGCTAAATTCTGTCCTTGAATGTGTGTACATAACTCTTTGGGCAGGCTGTATTCTCTTACCATCAGACATAAATAATGGAAACCCTAAAGATCATTCTTAAATCCTAGTTCAGATTACCATTGCCACCATATCAAATACACCAGGGTAGGTATATTAAAAGCTCTAAAAAGATTCTGCTTTTACTTTATAGCCAAATGGACATGTTTTATTCAGGTTCCAAAGATGAAATCCTGATTCAGCTCATCCACATGACTTTGAAGGTGTCATTCTTTCCTAAATTCTAGTGCTTTAATGGCCTGAATGTGACCTCTTCCTTCTTCATCTGGAGAAGGCAGAGGGCACCCCTGCTCACTGCACCTCCTCAGCTCCCTTCACTCCTGCACCCTTCATCTCTCCACTTTACCGCTTCACTCCTTCGCCCCTGCTTGCTGCACCTCCTGAGCTCCCTCCTTGCTGAGGGCATCTGTGTTTTGTGAAACCACTTCTTTCACTCTCCCCCGAACAGCAACAATGCCTAGTTCTCCTTCGGGCTCATCATTTTTTCCCCAGGGAAAATGTTCCTGGTCACAACTCTTCCCTCATTTCATATGATGACTTCTTGATGTCTATATCTCTTAACCTCACAACCTTTCTACTGAAGCTGTTATTACAAATGCCATTTTACATGTAAGAGTGTCATTTCTCTATAGCCTATCACTTAGCAGTGCAGAAGTCTGGGGTCATGTTGTTTTCCCCCATTATTAACCTCTGTGTCTGCCACGGAGTAGACATACATACTCTTTCTGTCCACTGAATGACAGTAAATGACTGACTGTTCAAACATAAACACCGGCAGGCAAGCAGAGGACTGAACAGAGGAGTGAGATCATCTTGTGAACTTCGCCAGCTGTCAACATTTGTAGTAATCCAGGTTCCTACATAACCTTTGTCTTCCAAAATCTTTATTAAAAACTCTGGTACACACACCCCCACACCCACACACTTGTTTGCATGAGCTTGCACACACAAAGAATATCAGCATTTGAGTGATTAAGGCTGCTGAAAATACAGGTTTTTGAAGCTGATTATTGTTTTTAATAACCATGGTTATTAAAACTCCCTGGAGCTAAACTATTTTGCATTATGATCCTGCAGAAAATGTCCAAGTTAGGCAGGATCAAATCGGTCCTAATACGCTGAAGGAAGCTGATGAAAATACTCGGTTTGTGTATGCAGATAACAGCTTTCTGGTGAGTCTTCTTGTACTCCTGGCAAACTTTTAAGAGATGGTGAAAAAGAGGACTAAGCTTCAAAGAAAATGAAATAGCCCCCATTTCTCTGTGGGTTTTAATATGCATTTTTATTTTATTTTGTTTTATAATTCTGCTATGTAGTGTGATTTTTTTTAAAAAATAGACACTGGATTTTCAAAAACAGAAAATCTATTTTTATATTGGTTCCATATCCTTGAGCATTCTCTTCAGTCCTTGTTTTCTACATATGAAAAATGAGGATAATGCTGACCAACTCCACTAAGGAGTCAAAGAGATCAGGTATAGGAAGCAGGCAGCCCTGTCACTGAGCCCAGAGGGTGTCTTTGCTGCTTTTCTCTCTCTACCTGGTTCCTGGTCAAATTCATGGTGAAAGCCTCTAGTTTATCCATAGATGCTACATTTACTCCAATGGTTATTTGTTTTAAGTTAAGAAAATTAAAAGAGACTTTTAAAGAAAGAGAGGGCTTTACTTTCTTTCCTCAAGAGCAAAGCAGCTTAATGCTTTTATTTGAAGCATACACATGTGTTGATGATAAAACTCATCCCTGGTTATCTTTAGACTATTCTTTTGCCCAAAGAAAAGGAAATTTTCAAACATGAAGAAAATAAGTACCATACTTTTCTGAGATTCTTTCTTACACACACATTCTCCTCCTTTATTCTCCCCTTCCATTTGCTCTCCCCTTAAAAACACATCCTTCATTTCTATACTTCCTCAGAAGTGGAGAATGCATTTACTCTCAAAACCTCTAAAGAATTTACTAGTATTAAAGCTCCAGTTAAGTCTCTCCACTGTTTGGTCACAGGGTTTTTCATTCTGTCCAAAGCTGATTGAAGGTCTTGTAACATGTCTCTGTAGCTATTTCCATAATGAGCACTCCAAGTGTAGAGAAAATCATAGGCAGGTTTCCACATCATCTATCAAGGAAAAAAAAGTATTAGATGGAAGTAGTTTGGAAGTAGAAAAGAAAGGAAATATTTTTTTCAAAATAAGGTATAAAAGCCTTTTAAGACTTAAAAGATAATAGAATATTAATTATACACAGGCTTATTTAATGTCACACAAAAGATGTTCTAATAGTTCCCTGTTACATCCCTGTGTTTTAAAAACTAGAGGTTTTTTAAAATACTATTAAGTAGAACCTTTCTTTTTTATCCATCACCTTTACTTTACTCTTTACCTTGACATTCATACAAAAATTCCTTGCACATTTTTGGGTGAAAACAAATGTTATTGAGATTAACTTTTTACTCTCTAACAGACTTTTAAGGTAATAACTTTTATTATTATATGCATCTTTTGTGAATTTTAGGACACCAGTATCATACCAAGAAGCTACATAATATATTTAACACTTGAGCAGGTCTATAAATAAGCAAAAATGGAGCTTTGTGATCAAGTCAAAATGAAAGCAAAAATCTACTTCTCTAATTTCAGATATTACTTTAATAACACATGTTATGATTCAAAGAAAGATCAATATTCAACACTACTTTGCTTTCCCCAAGCACCTACCCATACCAATGATGTCATTGTTTCCATAGAAATAAATGTGCGTCAAAGGGAAACTTTACATACAAACGTGTAAGTCATGGTAACCAAGGCAACCAGGCTCAGAGAGAAGAGAGACAAAGGCAGACCAAATAAGACAAATTGTAGGAATACACACAACACACACACATAGAACTTAAAATGAATTTTCTCTAGGAAAGTTACACAGTGAGCCCTGCACTTATAATTGGAATATTTGGAATATAAACTTGATTATTCACTTCTTTTTTGGCTTCACTAAACTAATTCAGTTGTGATTCCATCACTTGCAAAACGTAGGAACACAGAGTCTGAGCTAAATATTATGCAGAATTGCTCTTTCAAAATAGAACCTCACTTAACAATAATATCACATGAAGCAGGGCCTTGGGATATGATTTTTCAGCCTCCTCCAATATCCCCAAATAGTCCACACTTGAAAGTAAAAAATTGAAGACCTAAATAAGGAGTCCTATTATGTTCAATTCAATCCACATAAAAGACTCCAAGCATAGTTTTATGTTAGTTTTCCAAATAGGCATTCCTGAGGGGCCACAAACACTCCTAATCCTCACCTCTCTTGACAAAGCTCAATCCTGCAAGATAGAGAATAACAAGATAATCATCAGTATTATACCATATCAGGGTATATGATGAAACAACAAAATCATCTCAATTTTTTATATAAGATTCACCCTTCCCGATCAGATTCGTAAAGAATTTTGTTTTTCATCACTGTTAGAATACAAATAAGGTATTCTCTCTCATCTGTATTTCAGAAGACTTACATTGAAATCAAACCTCCCAAAGAACAGGTTGCCAGCAATGGAAGATGACTGCAGTCATAATAATAAAACCTTTTTGTCAGAGTCAATCTTGGCTGTCACTGTTCGGAGACTAAGAAGCGCCAAACAAATGTTTTATCCTGTAATAGGTATATCCTGTCTGTAAAGGCTCTGGGACTTACATTCTAAGAATTGCATTCATTTAAAAGTCCCTGATACTCAACTAGCTGGTACTTTTTTTCCTATTTGTCATGAATTGTTTAAAATAATGGTGTTTAAACTAAAGGCTTCTGCGATTAAGTCCCTTAAGTGATTGAGTCTCATAAGAGCTGTATTAGAGACATAACAAATAGTAACTGAGAGCATTTCAATAACATGGGGATGGCAAAGGAGATTAGCAAAAAGTGTTGCAGAAAACATATCTGTGAAAAACTGGGAAGGGGTAATATATAGGTTGCCCTTCAGAATCCAGAACCTTAATAGTCAGAAGCAGCTAACATGGTTCCACTGACTTTCCTGTCAACTGTTCTGCAGCAGGGCTGTGACCTGCTGTGTATAGAGAAGCCCTGAGGCACAGTCAGGAAGCAACTTCTCAGTGCTGCGGAGGATGGGGAACATCCCCGGGTGATGCAGAAATTAGAAACTACACATTCAGAAAAGGTCCAATGGTACATCTACTCACAAACTCACACAGACTGCCACAAAATCCCCTCAAATATGACAACTTGTACTAATCACAAGATAGTCCCACCAGTTCTTGCAATTCAGAGAAAGTTGATTAGAATTCTGAGTTCTGAGCCCTATTTAAGAACTCTGAAAGTGTACAAAAACTTTTCAAGAGTCCCTTGAATGGTTTGGCGCTTGTAGCACAATGGTTATGGTGCCAGCCATATACACTAAAGGTGGCAGGTTTGAACCTGGCCCAGGCCAGCCAAACAACAATGACAACTGCAACAAAAAATAGCTGGATGTTGAGGTGGGTGCCTGTAATCCCAGCTGTTTGTGAGGCTGAGGCAAGAGAATCACTTCAGCCCAAGAGTATGAGGTTGTTGTGAGCTGATACCACAGTACTCTACCAAGGGCGACATAGGGAGAGTCTAAAAAAATAAAAAAGAGAGCCCCTTGAAGTAGTCTTTAATGCAAGGAGGAATACTGCCCTAAACTCATTTCAAATTCTCTGAAGTCTATATCTAATCTGGCTAGAAATGAGTATAATAATCTTGGGCTAAAAACACTAGGGCACTGAACAACCTCACGATTTGAGTTACAATATAAGCAAATTTTTGCATCAAATTTTTATTCCTCATTATAGCAAATTAAAACTGAATGTCTTTTCAGTACAAAACTTGATCTTCCATATATGGACTCATTGGTGATCTCAACACAGTGAAATACTATTGCAGCTCACATATCATGAAAATATTCAAAAAATAGCATTGTTCATTGATTATCTCACTTATTGAATCAAGATGTATTGAGTAACTACCACTACAAAAAAATTGTAACAAGGAATAAGTAATAGCATGCTCTTTAGCATAGAAAAGAGAAAGGTAATTACACAAACTCTGGCCTAGATTTTGTTTTAAATCTCAACTTTGAAAGATGGAGAATTTAGGGTTAATGAAGATTAAAGTGAAAGCACATATAAAATACTCAAGAAGAAATGTTAACCTCCTTTGGCATAAACAGAAACATAAAAGGAAGTTAAAATCATTATGGAGTTTGGGTACATAATTAGACAGGCAAGTATCATAAGGAATTGCGAAGAAATGGGAACAAAAGCTTAAGTCAATACTTAAGTACTTGATATGCTAATAAAAATATTAAATTTTTGAAATGATGTTTTTGTTTTCCTCCAATAAGCGAATCACTACTAGGTGTGTAAATATGACTTTTTCTATATTAGACTTTAGCTTGATAAAACTTGATAAACAGTCCAGCTTTCATCAATACAATAAATAGTCTACCAAGTTGCCTTTTTGTCCTTTGTGAAATAGATAAATGATAAATGGATTCAAGTCCTCAAATACAGTCTTATTTCTGAAGCATTTTGAAAACATTTTACTTCACTTTAGTTTTCTACCAAAGTGAATTTGTTATTTACGGTAAAGACAAAGAGGTGAAAGGCAGAGACACAAAAATGTAACTTCTATATAATAGTACAAACAAACTCTGTGAAATTATTCCTGAAAATACACACCCAGCAAGATCATTAGGAGCGAGGAGGGTGGGGTCTTGGAGTGTGCCACACCTTTTGGGGGCAAAACATGATTGTAAGAGGGCCTTTACCAAACAAATGCAATCAGTGTAGCCTGGTTTCTTGTACCCTCAATGAATCCCCAACAATAATATATATATATATATGTATATATATAAACATAAAACCATGACTGAATTATTGTACACAGCTATGACTCAATAAAAAATAGTAAAAAAAATACAAAAAGAAAAAAAAGTTCTATATTTTGGAATAAATTACAAAGAAAGTCAAGTCATTACCTCTGGAAATGTTTGAAGGAATAAAACAAGTAGAAGAAATACCCTAAGTTAAGTCCTCCAGAGAGACTGCTGAGATCTCTCCCAGGTTCATATGACCTTACCTCTATTCAGTGCTTTAAAAATAGATCTTCCTCTCTTGCTCAATGTTATGATTAAGGGAAGATGTGCAGAAACTCTGTGCTTATGCTTCATCAAATCAAAAGGAAAGCATGCTCTTGAGAGCTTGTTTTGTTGAATTATTATTTTTTATAAATTTCACATGTACCATTGTAAGATGCACTGTAGGTGTGATCCCACCAATTACTCTCCCTCCATCCATCCTCCTGCCTCCCTTCCCCTCCTTCTCCCCTTTCCCCTTCTTCTTGAGCTTCTTACGAAAGCTATAAATTGGTTTCATAGTAAGACTGGGTACATTGGATACTTTTTCTTCCATTATTGAGATACTTTCCTAAGAAGAATATGTTCCAGCTCCATCCATGTAAACATGTAAGAGGTAAAGTCTCCATCTTTCTTTAAGGCTGCATAATATTCCATGGTGTACATATACTTATTATTATTCCATTTGTGGGTTGATGGGCACTTGGGTTTC
>CAUYRH010105123.1:0-14339 GCA_963574655.1 Perodicticus potto
TCCAATTCCTGGGCTCAAGCGAGTCTCCTGCCTCTGCCTCCCAAGTAGCTGGGACTACAAGTGCCTGCCACAACGCCCGGCCATTTTTTGGTTGCAGCCGTCATTGTTGTTTGGCGGGCCTGGGCTGGATTCGAACCCGCCAGCTCAGGTGTACGTGGCTGGCGCCTTAGCCCGCTGAGCCACAGGCACTGAGCCCTGTGCAGAAGTTCTTCCTGCAAATAAGCCTCAGCCCCAAACCCTGCCTCAGTTATAGCACCTGCCACAATGCTGAAACAGCAGATTTTCTGGTTGAAAGTTTTTGGGTGTTTTTTTTTTTTTTGAGACAGAGTCTCACTTTGTCACCCTGGGTAGAGTGCTGTGGCGTCACAGCTCACAGCAACTTCCAACTCTTGGGCTTAATTGATTCTTTTGTCTCAGCCTCCGAAGTAGCTGGGACTACAGGCACCCACCACAAGGCCCAGCTATTTTTTTGTTGCAGTTGTCATTGTTGTTTAGCTGACCTGGGCTGAGTTTGAACCCACCAGCCTGGGTGTATGTGGCCAGCACCCTAGCCACTAAGCTACGGGCACCTCCTGGTTGAAAGTTTTTATGTCCAGCCTAGCGCAGTGGCTCATGCCTATAATCTTAGCACTATGGAAGGCTGAGGCAGGTGGCTTGCTTGAGCTCAGGAGTTCAAGACCAAACTGAGCAAGAGCAAGAGCCCATCTCTATCAAAAATAGAAGAATTAGCCAGGTGTCATGGCAGGCACCTGTAGTCCCTGCTACTATGGAGGCTGAGGCAGGAGGATCACTTGGGCCAAAGAGTTTGAGGGTGCTGTGAGCTATGATGATGCCACAGCACTCAACCCCAGGGCAACAGAGTAAGACTCTGTCACACACACAACCACAAAGTTTTTATTTCCCACACAGAACAGGTGCTAAATAAATAATATTCATTTTATTAATTTTTTTTTTCTGAGACAGAGTTTCAAGCTGTTGCCCTGGGTTGAGTGCTGTGGCGTCACAGCTCACAGCAACCTCAGACTCTTGGGCTTACGTGATTCTCTTGCCTCAGCCTCCCAAGCAGCTGGGAAACGATAGGCGCCGGTCATAACGCCCAGCTACTTTTTTGGTTGTAGTTGTCATTGTTGTTTGGCAGGCCTAGGCTGGATTCCAACCTGCCAACTCTGGTTTATGTGGCTGGCACCCTAGTTGCTGAGCTACAGGCACTGAGCCTCATTTAAGTGATTTTTGTTTAGTGAAAAGTACTATAAAATATAAAAGGTTAAAATACATGTATTTAAAAAAAAAATATAAAAGGTCATATTGGACTGACTGGTACTATTATTAGACAAAATAATGAATGAATGAAAAAAATATTTCCCTCTGAAACCCACTAGATTCAGACTTTTTCTTTCTTAGTTTCTCTAAAATTATTCTTAGGTTCAATACTGTCTGTCTAATTGCCAAAGACCATTTTTCAAGTCTAATCTTACTTGATGCCCCTCAGGGCTCCTGACTATGGCCTGAGGGGCTCACTGTGCTGCTGTAGGAAGAGACACTATGTGGCTTCACGAATTCAGTACAGTTCTAAACAAGGGTATAATCATGGAATGCAAAATTGAGAAAATAAGGGATTCTCCTTAATTTCTCCTTCCCCTCAAAAAGAGCTTCGGCATTGTAAGAGTGAACTAGCGAGTCTTGAGGACAGCCCTGCCATGCTAGAGACTGCTCTGGGCTGGCCCCATGTGCTCAGAGGGCGTGAATTTAACAGGTTTCACATATGGAGAAGATGGAACATTCTGTGAAACCTAAAAACACGCAAAAAGGAGACAGGTAACAGGTGTGAATAAAAACTAGGTGAAGCTCTTCAGATCTCAAACTGAATTTCAAGTCACCGAAAAGAAATTATGCATTCTGCACAAGAGCAAAGGTGAGAGAAGACTGGAACAAAAGAATAAATATTGTACTATATTAATCACAGTAAGAAGCACTTTTGTCTTGGCCAAAATAAATTCTTAAATCAACTTTAGAGTGTAGCTGCACTTGCAGGGTTAGCAGCACGAAACCCACATGACTGTAATTAACGTAATAAATCATGTTGCGGACTTTTCTACAGAATGTGACAGTACTCACTGATATATTGCTTATTAGAGACTGCAGAAAATTTCTTCCCCACTTTTTTATTATATGCCAGAGACACTGAATCAAGAGTACCTTCTTGTGACGTGTCTGAAATATCTGCTGCCAGTGTAATACATAAAATATAGTGAGAGTTGCCACCATCGGATTTTGAAATACAAGACATCGAATACAATTTTCAAAACGAATTTTGTTTTTCAACTTCTTGATTTAAGGTAATCGTAGAATACATACGGGTTCATTATAGATGTGACATTTACGTTTTCCACAGTTTCAGTCATGAAAGTCACCACTTTGCATATGTGGCTCCATTAGTATATAGCACAGAGCATTTAAAATGCATTACTACATCAATCTGTATGTTTGCTTTTTTCTTTTTTTTTTCTGAGACAGAGTCTTACTATGTTGCCCTCGGTAGAGTACCGTGGTGTCGCAGCTCACAGCAACCTCAAACTCTTGGGCTTAAGCAATTCTCTTGTCAGCCTCCCAAGTAGCTGAACTACAAGGTACCCACCACAACGTCCAGCTATTTTTTGGTTGTAGTTGTCATTGTTGGTTAGCAGGCCCAGGCTGGGCTCAAATCTGCCAGCTTTGGTGTATGTGGCCTATATTTCGCCTGCTCACTGAGCTATAGGCGCCAAGCCATCAATCTGTATGTTTTTTCACTGTTTTCAACATCTGACTCTTCAGAAAAAAAGTTTCTTGACTTTTAAAATCAAATCAATTTATTATTATTATTCTTTTTTTAATTGAGACAGAGTCTTACTTTGTGGCCTTCTCTGTACCCTGGCATCATGGCTCACAGCAACCTCAAACTCTTAGGCTCAAGTGATTCTCTTATCTCAGCCTCCCTAGTAGCTGGGAAGATAGGCGCCCACCACAATGCCTGGCTATTTTTTGTTTGTTTGTTTGTTTAGCAGGCCTATGTAGGGTTCGAACCCACCAGCCCTGGTGCACGTGGCCAGTGCCCTAACCACTGAGTTGCGGGCACCCCTCAAATCACTTTAAAAGGTCTCTGCACAGTTCAGGAATTCAGCCATGACTGCATTTCACAAACCCTTAAATTTGCTGTGTATAAGTATCTCCTAATTTAGAAATACCTGACGTTTAAAAAACAGATTGTATAAAGGGTATTACTGACAAAGGTTATGTTATGTATTTTTCCTCTAGTAAATATAACTTCATTCATTTTATCATAAAAATCATACACAGAAACTATAAAAGATATAAAGAAAGACAGCAAAAACTGTCCATAAATCCATCAACCAAAGATAGCCAGTGGATACACTGTGATGTATTTTTTTCCAATTTAAATTTTTAACTAAAACTATTACTTTTTAATTACCAAGAGTCTAGTCCATTCTATCTTAACTATATAATTCTGGTTTTTGTGACTTATTTTATTTTTCTCTGAAATAAAAATAAGTTTATTTTTATAAACTTAGGAGAAAAATTGCTAACACAGATAAATTACTATTTCTAACATATTCCTTTTGAGAGTATAAAATTTTATATTTTAAGACTGGAGTAAGGATTTAACATTGGATTTACTATCCATTGGGGACATAAAATTCCTTCCCCGGGTACTGACTGAGACTCCCCAATGCTCTCTCTTGCTCCTGTTCAACCTGTACTCCCCACAGCAGCCTGAGCGAGTGAGCTTTCTAAATATTCCCGGTCTGTCCACAGCACTGCCCTGTTTAAATTCCTTCCATGAATTCCTACTGCTCTTAAGTGAAAGTTCAATGTTTGGTCTTTCCCACAAGCCTCTGGTCTACCTTACCTCTTCCATTCCAGCACAGTGGCCTCCAGGCCAGGCTCTCCATTCAGCATCTCGGGGGTATCACCTCTCTCGAAGAGTTTGCACAAGCTGATCCCTCTATGAGGAACATACTCTTGACCTCAATTTCCAAACCTCTCCTCCTTCATCCTCAATTCAAATGTCACTTCTTTCCATATCTTCCCCTTATCCCAACAAATTCTCTGTTCTGTCCTATCAAACCAACAATTTGTAATTATCTATTGACTATGTGACTAATAGAAGGTCCATGAGGAGCTTACACTAAAATATAAGCTCCATGAGGGCAGGCACTTTATTTTCCACTGACTCACCCACAGCTGGAAGAGATGAACAGCAGGCACTCATTAATATTTATTAAATATGTGAGTTAATTTGACTATTGGAAAAGATAGACTAAAACTAGATTTAAAAAAATGAAGTCAAAAGAAAAGAGTAAAAATGAAAGTTATCTCCTTTTCATTTCTAGAAATTATTTGCACATTTGCTTCAACATTCACTATAAACATATTCAATGCCTCAACATGGCAGGCATTGTCTGAAGCCCATCTGGACATGTCTTTCTCAACTGTTAAACACTTAGATTTTCATCCATCCTTGTGGAGACAACAAAAGCAGGCAGAAAATGGACTAGAAAACAAAGAGCAAGAACAGACATCGTGTCAATGATTTCTGGAGGAATAAAGCAAACAGAAAAAGTTGGCACAGGTCACAGAACAGCAATTCCAGCTAAAAGGAAGACGCTGGGACATCCCTGAGAACCATCACTGTGACTAGTGAGCCTAGTGGTTAGGGGCATGAATTTCAGAATCGAGCTGCTTGTGTCAAAATTCCAGCTTTCCTGCCTCTTACGGTGGTATCTGGTAACTTTATTTAATCTTTCTATGACTTCGTTTCTTCACCCGTAAAATGGAGTTAATTATAGTCCCAACTTCAAAGAGTTGTGAGAACAGAGTAAATATAAGGAATAAGCAAGACAAGAAGTGCTCTTTAAGTGTTGGCTATTATTATTGTTATTCTGCACTTAGTAATCAGATAGCTACCAGCATATGACCCTGTGCACTAAAGAAGGGTTTGAAAATAAATAAGAATCACCTTTTGCTAACGGTGCATGACCAGACTGAGTATCTAAAAAGTGCTTTTCATGAGTTTACTGAAATTCTATGGCTTACATGACTGAGGACAAACGTAACATACAAGGTTACAGGTGATGAATTTAAGAGATGAAATGCTGTCACCTGACGCGCACAGTGTAGGGTACACAGCACAGCTGGGTGAATGGCTCAACTACAACTTGGACTTTACCTGGCAAACACAATGTAATCTACTCATCTGTACCCTCACATAAATCTGACATGTAAAAAAGAGAGAGATGAAATGCTATGCCACAATAGAAACAGTTACTACAAACTTTTGATTAGACACCATTTCTTCTTTAAAGTTAAATTATATTTATGTAAGTGGGTATCTTAATCCAATCAAAATGTGAAGGCATCTTTTAATGAAAATGCATAATAAAATAAAAACAAACGCAGTAATTAATCAACTTGAACAAAAGACGTATGGAACATAAAACAAAAGGAAAAGAGATAACACATAAAAATGGAAATGTACAAAACTCTAATAAATTATGTCCCTTTCTTCTGAGTTAGGTTATTCATATTCATTAAATTCTACCCAAGAAGTAATAACCTAATGGATAGGAGGATGCCAATTTCTCTAAGTGGGCCAATGGATAATAACAAAACATATTTTTGAGAAGTTTTTATACAATAAAAAATATTTTTCTATATGGATTAGCATTCTATTACCCATTTATAAATATAAGGCAAACAGAAAAATAAAGCTTTTCTCTTAATGATGAAATGGTTGTTTCTTAAAACAGAGAAAAATAATTCAGCAGCATTAATTATAAGAGCATATAAAATGTTAAAAAGCTAGTGACCTGTAACATAAGTCTTAACATTCTAGACACTAAAAATAATCTGCAATAAATAACTTCAGGTATTATTTTAAAAGAAGATACATTTGTATATATACATATATGTGTATATATATATATATATATATATAGAATCAAACCCTAAAGTCAAAGTCACAGAAATAGTAAATCTTAGAATAACAAGGATTCTTTATTTGTTCTATTGAATAAAGCTAAAGGTAAAAAAGTAGTAAGTTTTTTAAAAATTCTAAATTATAATAAGCTATTTCATTATCTTTGTTAGAGGTCTCCAAACTTCTGTGATATATAAAAATGCTTTTGAATGACGGTCCTATTGCCAACATATATATATATATATATATATATATATACACACACACACACACACACACACACACACATATATATATAAAACATATATATATACATATATATAAAACATATATATAGTAATATACATATTATAAAACATATTTATAAAAAAATATATTTAATATATATATTGAAATACATGTATTTCAGCTCAGCGCCTGTGACTCAAGTGGCTAAGGCACCAGCCATGTACACCTGTGCTGGTGGGTTCGAATCCAGCCCGGGCCCGCCAACCAACAATGATGGCTGCAACCAAAAAATGGCCAGGCATTGTGGTGGGCGCTTGTAGTCCCAGCTACTTGGGAGGCAGAGGCAGGAGACTTGCTCGAGCCCAGGAATTGGAGATTGCTGCGAGCTGTGATGTCAAAGCACTCTATCCAGGGTCACAGCTTGAGGTTCTGTCTCAAAAAAAAAAAGAAGTATATGTATTTCTTTTTTAGACGGAGTCTCCCTTTGTTGACCCCAGTAGAATGCCCTGGCATCATAGCTCACAGCAACTCAAACTCTTGGGCTCAAGTGATCCTCTTGCCTCAGCCTAAGTAGCTAGAACTATAGGTATCTGCCACAATGCCTGGCTATTTTTACAGACAGGGTCTTCTCTTACTCAGGCTGGTGTTGAACCCCTGAGCTCAAGCATTCCACCCATGTTGGCCTCTTATAAAAATGCGATATTATATCCATATTTCTGCCAGTTGTTAGACACAAGTCCACTCCACTTCAGTACATTAGAGGTATCTCATTCTTTCGAACTACCTTACTTTTTACTGTATTCTTCCATTATCTGAAAAGCGTATGTCCCATTTCAGAGAGTAGCAACTACTCCAATCCTATCTACTCTTTTTATGGAGAAATTTTCTAGACTTTGGCATTATTTTACTCAGGCTTCCATTGTCTTTTTCTACTAAGATATCTTCTTATTTCCTTATTTTTGTATGCTGAACCAGGGTAAGAAAAAAAAACTACTACACCCAGTAAGCATTATTATCAAAGTAGTTCTAGTTTATCAATAGCTAATAGTTACTGATGACTCACCATGTACCAGGCATTTCTCTTTAAGTGCTTTCCCTTTATTAACTCATTGTTCCTCATAATAGCCTTATTAAAGCATATCATCATTTTCCTTATTTCTATAGATAATGAAACTGAGAACCAGAAGGTTAAGGTAATGTGCCCAAAGTCACATGGGTACAAAGTTAAAGCTAGGCAGTCTGATCCAAGTCCATATGAGTAACTACTATACTGCTTCTTAAGAATGATATATAATCTAACATATCATTGTATTCTTTTAAAAATCCACTTATTAAGTACAGAATTAAAAGCAAAATGTGGCCAGGCATGGCGGCTCACACCTGCAATCCAGCTCTTTGGGAAGCCAATGTGGGAGGGTTGCTTGAGCCTAGGAGTTTGATGCTGCAATGAGCTATGATGACACCACTGCACACGAGCCCTGGCAACAAAGCAAGACCCTGTCTAGAAGAATGCTTCAATAAGAAATAAAAAGTTAAAGCTGTAGAGTTTGGATAAATAATAGCATAATTATTCTTTCCTATATGAATTCCAATCTTAAAGTTAAACCATCACCAAGCAAATCCAGCATTTCAATGCACTCAGCTTTTGCTTCAGAGTTACAACCCTGTTTTATATAACCACCAGCAGTAAACAGAATAAAGTTCTTATGTATTCCTATCACCCGAAAACAGTAAGAAGAATGGGGACGCCTACAGCCTCATCTTTAGGTGGAAGAAGTATATTTTTTTCCTCTTTCATTATTTTTAATTTTTCTATTCGTTACCTAATCATCAAATTGGAAGGTTAATGAAAATGAGTTAAATCCTCATCTTTCATATCAAAGAATCTATGGCTATTTCATGAAGTTGATAAATTAAGAAACTAAGGTGCATTAAATCAGATTTACTTGATTATAAATCTGGTCACTGTTCTCACCTGATAAAAAAAGCTTAAAATTGCCTTGGAGCCATAAAAGCATAATTTTTCTTTTTTGCTATGCTCTATAAATACTTCTTCTGGTTCTAAGGTATGCTTTTGGGAAAACAAGCCATTAGTTACATAAATGAGATCTAGGTTGAAAGAGAAGTTATTGTTAGGCCTATGATGAAGTGGATCACCTGCCCTCTGCCCATCCCTGCTGGGACCCAAGATGGTCAGGCAGTTCTGCCTGTGAAGAGGAGGAGGCTGCTGCTTCTCTAAGGAAAACAGATTTAGGGATGACATTTGAATTTAAGGGATGCTGGAGCTATGGCTTCAGAGCACTGACACTCACTTGTCTGCCCTGATTTGGTACACTTTTTTTTCTTTTTTTTTTTTGGGACAGAGCCTCAAGCTGTCACCCTGGATAGAGTGTTGTGGCATCACAGCTCACAGCAACCTCCAATTCCTGGGCTCAAGCAAGTCTCTTGCCTCCACCTCCCAAGCAGCTGGGACTACAGGCACCCGCCACAACACCCGGCCATTTTTTGGTTGCAGCCATCATTGTTGTTTGGCAGGCCCGGACTGGATTCGAACCCACCAGCTCAAGTTTACGTGGCTGGCGCCTTAGCCCATTGAGCCACAGGCGCTGAGCCACTATTTCATCTTTTTAGACCACAAGGAATGGACACTAATCTAGAAAACCAAGGTCAATGCCTCCTCAGTTCTAACATGGTTCCTGGCTTCTTAGGAATCTTAGTCAAATCCAAATTCACTCAAAGAAAATTGTACTCTGCGGTTTATAGCATTTGCTCGTTTACTGTATTTGGGTACATTTTATATGTTGGTAAGTCTTAATCACACATAGGTGAACTTTAAATACATCTAAATAATGGGGGTTTTACTTAATTGGTATAATATAAAAATGCCCGTATCTTCAATAAAAGACTAATTGGAAAGGCTTTTGTGTGAAATTCTAAGACAAATGAAACTAGAAAAGGATGTGCAGAAGACAGATGTGAAAACATAATTTCTGAGAAAAAAATGTATTTGTACAAAATAAAGCAATTGGGTTTGATTTTCTTTTGTCTTTGAGAAACTAGCCAACAATTATATTTTTAATTCTTAAAGGTCACTAGTCTGCAAAAATAAGCACTATAACAATTTTAATATAACTAGGTTTGCTATTTTCAGTTGAGGAAAAAGTGTTTCAAATAAATTATGATATGGAATGGGTTGTCTACAGCCTCTACACATTCTATCTAAGAAAGACTTGCCTTTCATTTATCATAGTGGCTTAATTGTTCATTTAACTACTGTTGGTCGTATATCATCCTAGAAACAGTCTTAATAAATGTGCTATCTAAAGGCAACCAATTTAGTCTTTACGAAATCATTCACAGTTTTAATAACAGCATCTCAGTTCAAGAACTATTTAAAACATTTCTGTTTTTTAAATTTGGGATGTTTTGAAAGGGCAAGAGAACCTCTCTCCTATTACGAGTGTATGCAGCATGAGAACAGAAACTGTTTTGCTTTGTTTGTTGCTGTGTCTGAAGTATTCAATCTGAACCTAGCACTTTGTAGACTTGCAATGGATGTAAATTGTTCAATGAGTGAACGAATGAATGATCATGGCATGCTTCAAAACTCTTCCCAATCTTCTATCCTAACATAGAGGATATCACATTATACTGCATTGTAGATCTTTGTGCCCTGAAGACATTCTGGTGTAATCTAAAACAGTGCTGTACCTTTGCACAAGGAATATACAGCTAATGACAGCCAGAGGTCATCAAGTTCTGTAACATCTCCCTGTCTCCTTGTCTCCAGTGCCTCCACTGCTGACTCACACGAGCCCGTACTGCCACTACCCACCTGGATTACTTTAATACCTTAAAATATAGCTCCCACATCCCAGCCTCTTCCCCAGTGCTATCAGGGTGATCTTCTAACATAATGAACTGTGTCCCTCTGCCCCCCATGAAGGACATCTGTGATACCTCAATAGAAAAAAAGACTGAGACACACATCTCCCTTGCTCCCAATAGAGTTGACGCTCCTATTAAACCCTGGGTCCTTTTAAAAGTGATTCTCAAAAAAGTAAAAAAAAAATTATCTCTTTAAGATATAATCTGGCAGCCGAAGCTTTGGGGCAATAATAGGAATGACTTGAAATAAAAGAAGGGAACAAAGAAGCAATCAGCAGTTAAGGCTATTCCTTTACCAACACAGACAGAGGACGTGGTGCAAAGCAGCACTCCTGTCCCTCCCCCTGAACAAGCAGGAGGCCAGGCTCCTCCCCAGCCATCCTAACTTCCACCAGTATCTATGTGCCTCATTTCCCAGCAGTAAAATAAAGGAAAAAACCTCTTTCTTTGTAGAACTCGGGCAATGATGATCCTGGAAATAAAAGTGCCATACAGATAATAAAAGACATTTTGTTTTTGTGTTATTTATTCCAGCAGGAAAGCTTTAAAAATCCTAAAGCAGCAACCCATAGAGTTAAAATTTATGGGGATAATTCCCAATTCTTAGTCCATAAACAAGTACAATGAAGACAATGGTAGTGAAGTTTGCTTTAAAAAACTTTCCATATTCAGTAATAACAATAATGTCATAATGCCTTCGAAAATACTTCACAATTTTATTTATGCTTCACAATCTATATTTAAAAGTACTCACATTTTGGGCGAGGCAAGGTGGCTAACACCTGTAATCCTAGCACTCTGGATCCTGAGGAGGGTGGATTGCTTGAGCTCACAAGTTCAAGACCAGTCTGAGCAAGAGTGAGACCCCATCTTTACTAAAAATGAAAAACTGAGGCAAGAGGATCTGTTGAGCCCAAAAGTTTTAGGTTGCTGTGAGCTATGACACCATGGCACTCTACCCAGGGTGATAAAGTGAGAATCTGTCTCAAAATAAAGACTATTCACATTTTGAAACCTACAGAAAAGTATACAGAAAAATACTAACTAAAGTGTGCTCACCATGAACCAGAGGGCTTTGTGTGGATTGATTTAATCTATCCATCAATGCTGTAAGATAGATATATTATTATCTTTATTGTACAAATGAGAAAGCAAAGTCACAGAGAGGTTAACTTACTTGCCAAAGTCACCCAGAAAAGGAGCAGCAGACCTAGGATTTGAACCTAGGCTGTTGTGAGTCTGGAGGTCTACCCTTAAGCACTGTGCTAAGTAAGGTTGCCTCCAGCTAACATAAATTTATATTTCTACAGCTCAGCTTTAATAAATGTTAACATTTTATAGTATTATATGTCTTTTAACAAAGTTACAGATAGAGCTCAAGTTTCCCATGTAGCCAATTCCCATCCCCTATCAAAGATAACCACTACCATGTAACCATTCAACATTTGTGTATGGGTATGTTTGGGTAACATACATTACATAGCAATGTTTGTGTTTTCTTTAAAAGCTACGGCATTCTAAAAGGTAAAAAAGCAAATTACATAACCAAAATTTGTGTGTCCCTGTAATATTACAGAAAAAAAGGTATGACACTCTAATAATATTCTAGTATATAATGATATTCTGCAACTTTGTTTTCAAGATTTATCCATAAACAACAGAACCTCTGTAAGCTGACCATCTAAGGGACTGTAACAAACTGGTCAACATATAGAGGTTGTCAACATAAAAAACCAGGTCTACTATAGTGATATGTATGTATGGTATCTGTCCAGTCTATAAAAATTAGGTGAAATTAAGGAGGTGATCAATGAAGGGAGGTGGTCAACTATGGAGGTTCTACTGTGTGTGTGTATATTTTTAAAAATAAGTATAGGGGCAGCGCCTGTGGCTCAGCGAGTAGGGCGTTGGCCCCATATACGGAGGGTTCAAACCTGGCCCCGGCTGAATTGCAAAACCATACAAAAAAATAGCCCAGCGTTGTGGCAGGCGCCGGTAGTCCCAGCTACTTGGAAGGCTGAGGCAAGCGAATCGCCTAAGCCCAGGAGTTGGAGGTTGCTGTGAGCTGTGATGCCATGGCACCCTACCGAGGGCGATGAGGTGAGACTCTGTCTCTACAAAAAAAAAGTATATATTATATATATTATATATTTCTAAAGTATAAATATATGTGTGTGTATATATATATATTCTCTCCTCTGCTGATCCAACTAGAGTGCAGTAGTATGATCATAGCTCACTGCAACTTCAATCTCCTGGATCAAGTGATCTTCCTGCCTTAGATTCCCAAGTAACTGGTACTACAGGCATGAGCAATCATGCCTGGCTGATTTTTTCTATTTTTAGTAGAGGTGGGGTCTTGCTCTTGTTCAGGTTGGTCTCCCATTCCAGGCATCAAGTGATCCTCCTCAACTTGGCCTCCCAGAGTACTAGGATTATAGGCACGAGCCACCACCTCTGACTGATTTACCCATATAAGTAAATGAAGATCTGGTAAACTACTTTATTCCACTATAAAATTTGCCACAATGTATTCCTTCTTTCCTCTACTGATAAACACTGAGGTGTCAACTGACTTTTCTCCTTGTGATCACAAAGTTGCAATATATATTCTTGTACATATCTTTCATGTATCTATGAAGAACTCTAAGGCAGATACTTAAAAACAGAATTCCTAGGTTTGTACACATATAATATGCACACCTTAACTTTATTAGATATTATAAATTGCTCTCCAAGTATTTGTACCTATTTATATTCCCACCAGCATGCCCTCATTTTCTCATACCTTCAACAGCACTTGGGATAATTAATATTAATGATTTCTGTCTTTCTGATGAGAGTAAAATAGTATCACGTTGTTATTTTAATTTGTATTTCCCGGAGTCTGGTGTGGGTACAATGTGACCGGCAAAACCTAAAGCCACAAGACCGAGGCCTTGCTGAAATATAAACTTGGAAGGCAAGTTTCTGCCCTCTCTGTGGGGAAGGGCAGGTACACAAAGGAGGGAATTCTCATATAGGAAGAAGGTTCAAAGTTACTGGGAGGCCGGATGGGAGGACAACATGGCTTATAACTTGGATCACCGCATTTCCTAGATCTCAAGCTTTGATGTCTTTAATGTGTATACAAAGACACCCAGAGATCTGGTTAAATGCAGATCCCAGTTCTTTGGGTCTGGGATGGGGCCTGAGGTTCTGCATTTCTTTCTTTCTTTTTTTTTTTAACCTTCTAAATAGTCTGTGGAAGCTTCTGCATTTCTAATATGCTCCCAGGTGATGCTGGTGATACTGGCCATGGGTCATATTTTAGTAGAGGAATGGATGTAGTTGCATAAAATCAGAACCTACTTCACTACTCACAGAGTACTGAGCACAATTAATGATGATAATGATGAGAATAAAATACTAATGGGGTGGAAATTATCCATTTAGTAAATATTTATCATGTCAAGTATTCTCTTTACGGCTTTACTTACATTTTTGCATTTGATCCTCCAAATAACCCTCTGAGACAGACATTATTACTTTCCAAATGAGGAAACTGAGTTTCAAAGAAGTAAATATGACTTAGCTAAGGTCACCAGGACCGCAGGAGGTAGGGTCAGGAATCATCAAATATATCTGATTCTACACACTGACTGGCCAGTCCATATTAATCTTCAGATGTGTACTCCTTTGTGATAGGAAGAAAATGATGGCAAGAAAAAAAAAAAGCTGAATTTTTACTTTGTCTCTTTTACCTCTCAAAATTTATGTCTTAGGTCTTCCTATAGAAAATTACAGAAGGCTCGGCACCTGTGGCTCAACAGGCTAAGGTACCAGCCACGTACACCTGAGCTGGCGGGTTCGAATCCAGCCCGGCCCGCCAAACAACAATGACGCTGCAACCAAAAAATGGCCGGGCGTTGTGGCGGGCGCCTGTAGTCCCAGCTACTTGGGAGGCGGAGGCAGGAGACTCGCTTGAGCCCAGGCATTGGAGGTTGCTGTGAGCTTTAATGCCACGGCACTCTCTCCAGGGTGACAGCTTGAGGCTCTGTCTCAAAAAAAAAAAAAAAAGTTAGAAAATTACAGAAAAGGTGTAAACAAAAAAACAAAGTCTTTTTTACGCTTGCAAAGGGAATATATTTCTCAAGGAATAAGGAAATATATAAAATGTGTGTGTGTGTGTGTGTGTGTATATATATATATAAATGCATATATGTAAGCACGTATACACATATGTATAGCCATACTTTTTTTTTTTTTT